>VZTB01017559.1:41513-64514 GCA_013397245.1 Thryothorus ludovicianus | reverse complement strand
ACTGAGTAAGTGTACATATTTTAAGTGCTTTGTAGAGTACATAGTCTCAGAACACATGAGGGATGATTCAGATTAGGTTTAGATGTTTACAACTGTTAAGACAACCTGTCAGGGTAGTGTATGTATTTTCTATGACAGAATCTAATGCAGTGAGGAGAAAATCAATTCCTTTTAGCAGCAAGCCTTTCAGACAGGAATTAACGAAAATATTTTAGAGAGAATGAATATATGGAGCTCTCCTGTACCTATCCCAAGGGATTGTAGTGCACGTGTTCCACCATCAAAGTTCTGGCTATGCGCTTGAGAAGTTTTTGGGACCCCTTTGGACTTTCCAAGTGTCCATTATCTGCTTGATCTGTATGTTCCCTTTCACAGGGCTTAGCCTCAGCATCTCCTCCTCCAAGGGACAATTTCATTGTGTCTGAATCATATTTCCCAGTGTCTGCTCAGGAAAGGCTGGTGAATTTGAACCAATGTAGCTCTACATATATAGGATTCAATGCAGATATTCTGAGTCTGACCCAAGAACAGCCTGCTGTTAAGAGTGCTTTTATCTGGTTCTAAAGTAATTAACCTAAATCCAGTTTTGACCAAATGAATCCACAAAACATAAATTCATTATCTTCTTTGTTGTTTTTATTTTTCTTTTTTCTTTCTTAATCTCAAGAAAGTATTTGAGAAAATAAAGTCAAAACATTCAGGGCTGATTATGGGCTATTTTAATCAAATTATGATTTTACGAAACAAAAAGTCAATGCCTTTGAGAGACTATGTTTCCCAGTATGATAGCCATTAAGAAGAAACAGGGTAAGTCTAAAGACTTAGGAAGTCTTTGTATATTACCAAATACAAAACTAAACTACTTTAAGTAATATGTTTCTGTTTTATGGTGTGGTAGTAGAATCTGTGGAAGATACAGTAACAATTATTTGTAGAAAAAAGCCCCAGAATATGCTTCAAAAATATCACACCTGTATTACAACAGGAACGTTCCTGCCAACTATGCAGATCTCTTAGGGGAAAACAATACAGTTGAGAAATAATACTGATACATTCCTATTGAGAATAACCAATTGAAAAATAACCAGATCCAGCTTTTGAACTAGGGTAACCATAGCAGTAATAGAAAACACATGCTTCATATTTCATACTGACATTCCATTATACAAGGAATAACTTAAAAGCTCCTGGCTATTTTCTTGGGAGGCACGGTAGTAGGGGCACCAGGCAAAGGTGAAAGTGGTACACACCATAAATCACTCTCACATTATTGCTCATCACTACCTGAGAGTCTGACTTCTGGGTTCTTTATGGATTAGAAGGGTATCATTGTAGATATATGAATTATTAGATTTAAAAAAAAAATCCTTTCGCTTCTTTAGGACAATGAGTGGTCAAACATTTCTCAGCCTTTGACTGCCTCAGATACAGCTGAGTTACATCAGTCTGTGTGCACAAATCTTTCGAGGGTAAAGATGAGTAGTAATGCACGTTTTCTAGGAGAATATCGGTGTCACATATAAACAATTTGCTAGAAGCTAGTGGTTTCCAGTAGTCCTGCAGGACTGCTAAATGGAACTCAGTTGCATGAAATTAGTGGATTGGATATTTGTCAGATCAAAACATCAGGAAGGAAGCATGAACATACTAATGAACTAGATATTTTGAGTATTCTTTTAATACAATTTGTTGATCTTGTGAGCTGCTGTAAGTGAGACTTAAATCTGATTAGAGGAACAGAAGAGTGTACATGGTTACAGAAATTCATGCTTATCTTCTTGAATATGTGAGTCTGTGTTTCCTGAAGAAGTAGGATCATCACTATTTTAGTTTAGTCCTTTAAGATCTAAAATTTCCAGTGGTGAACTTTTAATTAGTTGTATCATTAAATGCTAGAGCATATGCCTTCTCTGGAGGAGGTTGCTTTCCGGTTCAAGGGGACAAAGTACTATTTGGAAGAAAATGCTGGACGATGGAAGAATCATATAATATTTTAGTGAAACACATGGTCTGAATAGGTAATGAATATTCCCCTGTGTCCGGCTAATTTTGAACACCTAAGGAACATTTAGAGGAGTCACAATGTTTCTGAAATATAATTTGATGGAATGGACTTAGTGTATGCAGGAAGTGGAAGAAACTAAGTNTATTTAAAATATAATAATTCTTCATACAATATCATTTTGGTCAGAGTTACAGATTTTTTTTTGGTTTTCATTGATGCCTTTAATAGTGAGCTAATTAAACAAAATTAATTATTTTCTGAATGTACTGTCCATGTAGGTGTGCACCTCACATGTTGTGAGCGTTACACAAGTGCACATCAATGAGCTATTTGCGTATAGCGCGTATATAATGCATTCACCTGCTGTGCCTGAGATACTTTTCCCTGGCATACTGAGTGTAAAGATATGGTTTGTGGATGATGGCAAACTAATTACCTGTGAAAATTAAAGCCTTGTGTTTGCTAAGAGAACAACTAAATTGTAAGCATGAGTTTTCCTCTATAGGCTACTTCACTAAACTCAACATCAGCTTCCACTTTGAAGTAAAGCAGTAGTATATCCACCCTACTTGATCTCTACTCTCTTTGCTGATATTAGTGAGGAAAAACATATTAATAGTATTATGAAATTCAAGATCTTTGAATTTGCAAGAACAAATTAAATATGGTATTTAATAAAGAAAGTATATTTCAGGGAAGGAAGGCTTATATTAAGACAACAAAGCTGCACTTCCAAGGCACTCAATTAGCTCTCTTTAATCAAGTCAATGACAAATATTTTCCTACAACACATTTAATAAAGTAGTGGATTAAATAAGCACTTCCATTCAATGTGAATATATTAAAAGAGTGACTAATCAAATACATATTCTTGAGTTGCATGATGTTGCTTTTGGAAAGCTGATGTGGATTTTATGATCTCTAACATTTTATTTATAAATATACTCTGTTGAACTGAGAAAGTAGATATTGTTTTCCAATAATGGTATTACCTATATTTTCTTAATTTATAGTTTTGATGATTTGAGCATTTGAATTCTGATCTGGTTATTCTATTCAGTGTATTAGTTACATACCAAATAGATATTATATTTTGTTATGTTTAGTTATATAGTTTTTTGTGTAATTCTCTTTTTGCTAGATATTAAAAAAAAAATTATAAGACATTTAAAAAGCATAAAGGAAGAGATTTGAGAGTTCTGACCATTCTCTTTCTATCTGTGCAGTTCGACAATCAGCAAGCACTGGGAGGCAGAACTGGCCACGCTCAAGGGTAATAATGCTAAGCTCACAGCAGCCCTGCTGGAGTCTACTGCCAATGTGAAACAATGGAAACAGCAACTTGCTGCATATCAGGAGGAAGCAGAACGTCTTCATAAGAGGGTAAGTCAAGACAAATGGCCAGGATTCTTGAGGTGGAAGTACTAGTGACTGTGTTCACTCATTTTCAAGTAAAACAAGTTTACTGTTGCAGCTTCAGATTAATCTTTGCAACAGAAATTGATGATTTCCTTAAAAGCATTTCCTTCAGCTGGAAATTATTTGCTTTGTAGGACTACTTTTTCTGCAAAGATTATTGTTGTAAGAAGTTATCAAACCTTATGACATGTTTAACAGCTTTAACTCTTTATTTGATGCCATCAGATCTGTTTCATTACATTCTCCATAGCACTGAAGTCCAGTCCCTTCTGCATTTAAATCCTCATAACCCTGACGTCAAATCTGTAAGTTTAAGAAACCTTATTGTAATGCCCTCATGTGACAAAGATGAACAGCTTACTCTCCTCCTTGCTCATGGAGGACTCTGAACAACACCAACACAGCCATAAACCAAGGTCACTATATGCAAGTAGAGATCTGCACCTATTTTCATACAGAAGGGACTGGGTCCTGTTGCCTTCATGACAAATCTTGAAGAGGTCATTTGGCAAACCAGAAGTTAATTCACATTGGGGGAAAGAAACCAATGTTTGAGAAAGGAATATAACATGCAAGGTTGAAGTCTAAGTTTTGAAAACAAATATTCAACGTCTAATTTCACTTCTCTTTTCACATGTAACTCTCTAGATTGTATAGTCTATCAACTTTTATCCATCTGGATTTGTCAGAGCTAAGGGCACGTTTCTCTGTGAAGTGAAGGCACAAGTAACATGTGTGAAGGAAAGACATATTTGATGAAGGTTTATCACTTTTGTTAATAAAGGTTTGCTTAGAAAATATCATGGAGGTGTATTTAACACTGGGGTGGTGCTGTTTTCAAGGGCATGCAGCAATAGGACAAGGGGGAAAGGCTTCAACCTGAAAAGTGGTAAATTCAGATTAGACATTAGGAAGAAATTCTCTACAGTGAGGGTGGCGAGGCACAGGAGCAGGTTGCCCTGAGAAGTTGTGGATGCCCCATCCCCAGTAGTGTTCAAGGCCAGGTTGTATGGGGCTTTGAACAAAAGCCCCATCCTGGTCTAGTGGAAGGTGTCCCTGCATATGGCAGGGGAGTCTGGAACAAGATAATCTTTAAGGTCCATTCCAACCCAGGTCACGCTGTGATTCTGTGATACTTATTTAAGAAAAACATGCAAAAAGCCCAAACTAAACCATGCAATTTTATGAATGAAAACAGGGTTCACTAATGTGTTGAAAAAGAAAGATGAATATTGCAGACCTCTCAATTTGGTTTTATATGCTGTACTCACCTATAGAAAAATAAGATAAGGCAATTACAGCTAGCCAAATCCTGCAAAATTAATCTTTCAGACCTGTGCTGGACTTGTCTAACTGGAGGCTGTTTGGTAGTCCCAAGAATAATCGTGTATTCATCTGAGGTGTGAGAAATCCAGTGGGCTACGCCTAATCTGCATGGAATAGAAACAAGAATACTCTGCAGTTTCAGAAACCTAGGGAAATGGCAAATTGTTAGGGATGTCCTGTACCCAGACTGACTTGCAGACAACATTCCTGAAGTCCCAGGCAAAAAACAACAACTTCCTACAGACTATAACTGTGTGTGTCATAGCTGACTGGACAAAGCACATGAAATGTAATTAAGACAGGTGGTTTTCGCAAAGTGCTTTCAGTTCAAGAAATTGGCAGTTGTTAACAAAACTTTGCTTCAGAAATGTTTCAGTCAAGCAAAACTTGTCACGTGTGTTTGCACAGAGGGAGACTGCCATTTCATCTGTCATCTTACTTAAGCTTCTCATTTGGAAAAGTGGGAGTTGTAGCCTGTGCTCCAGGTTTGTGAACAGATAAAAGCCACCATTGATAAAATTATTTAAATTATAGCCTTGTATTAGAGTACAGGGTGTACTCTAATACAGAATGTATTGTACTACAGGGCAAATGTTCAGGTGAATTTGAATGCTAGATGGGCTTTACAGTGAAAAACTCATTGCTAAAATGTGAACATAATAAGGTAGCATTCTTCCTAAAAGAATGTACAACTTGTGTTGCAAAGCTGAGA
Source organism: Thryothorus ludovicianus (assembly GCA_013397245.1). Taxonomy (NCBI): domain Eukaryota; kingdom Metazoa; phylum Chordata; class Aves; order Passeriformes; family Certhiidae; genus Thryothorus; species Thryothorus ludovicianus. The sequence goes on along the minus strand of VZTB01017559.1, from coordinate 59,052 downwards.
CAATAAAATCCTTACATCAGAAAGGAAATGAATGCACGACTACAGCAGCAATGTTTGCCTTGGGTTTTCAACTAGACATGGCAGGAATAAATCTCTTGGTTTTTTTTTTATGTTTCCCACTCTTGGTCAAATCTTATTTAAAATCTGTTGTTGGAAAATAAAATCAATGAAAATAAAATTAATGAATATAGGAGTTTTTAGCATTTCATTTTGCTTTCATATGATACTACATTTAACAGTAGTAAATGTACAGACTGAAACTACATTGAGTAATTGAGGCTACATTCATTAATAGCTGATGATTTTTCATCACTTCTCAGCAAATTTCCTGCAGTTATTTGTATTTCTGAGGAAACTCAAAATCCATAGCTGGGTATTATCTACACTGTGCTCTTTTCATCATTCTTTACATGCCTTTTTTAAATGATTCTGTAACCTGTGACCTCAGGATTTATTGATATCTCAGAAAGAATATGGGAACACTCTGTGCCTAACTCTCTCTGGGAATGCGAGTAAATTACAATAGAACAGTTCATTGGGAGTACTGCCCTCTGTTGGAATTGCTTTTAGAAAAATGTAGGCTTGGCTAACCCAATGAATTGAATTCCCTAGGCAAAAAAATGTATATAGTGTTAAAAAAAATTCAATCTCAATCTGTTACCATACAGTGCAGTGCAATACAAAAACTCTTCTAAACTGCATGCTGGAGATTGATCTTTCAATTTGAATTAGTGCCTCACTTCAAAAAGAAACTGCAAGTCAGATGCTTCTTTCTTACACTGATCAAAAATGTGCTGTTGACGTGGCAGATCTGCAGATTGTTGGTTACAGTACATGTATTCAAGCAGTATTCAGTCTCTGTCTTGTGCTATTTTTCTGTGCAGCTTATCTGTTCAGTATAAGCATCTAGCTACAGTTGATCCAAAAAATGTTCCCCAAACTGGAATTAATCTCACCTGAGATTATGTATAAATTATATATCACATCTATATTACGTCCTGTTGTAGAAGGCAAGGGTAACCCATGTTCTTGTTAGTAAATCCCTTGGGGCAGATTGGAGTGAAACAACTGAATAGTCAGTGTCAGTAAACATATATGTATATATATATATATACACAACATTTATTTTAGAACAATTTGGTTGGAAAGTAAAACAGATATGCAGCCATTTTATTTGTTATTATCTGCAGTAACACAGCAATATAAAAGTATAAAAATATCACTTAAAAATGCATAGGAAAAGAAAGAGCAGAAAAAGGGCAAACATAGAAAGATCCAACCCCCCTTGTTGGATCCAGAAATGAGACTTGGTACAATTTTGATGTCTTGCTTGAAGTGAAGATGTTGCTCCTTCGAGGGTGGGGAAAGTCCACAAAACGCAAAAGATTTAATGGATTTTGTATGCTCAGGTTCACTGTGAGTCGGGGGATACTTTGGGAGCCTTTGATGGTCTAAGCCATTACAGCTGCTGTTATGCCAATGCAATTTAGTTTAATATGGCCCATTATGGCTCATCAGCAGAGAGGAGCCCCTTCAGGCTCACCACACATCTCATTCACACGTGAATGTCCCTGATGCTGCCCAGCACCCCTCTGCACTTGGGCGGGTCCTTTGCACATCAGCAGGTTGCTCCGGGAATGTTTGAGACTGTAGCATTCCAGTCTCTCTTCCAGTATTTCTTGGGATATAGTCTTCTCCTCTGACCTGAGATGACTGGACAATAGCACCCCCTTTATCTTATCTCAAGTTCCAGTCACAATCCAAATTCCAGTTAGTAGATGTACCTGGGGAGGGGTGGGCTATGGTGCTCATAGATAAACTGCTGCTTCTTTGCATTTTGCTGGAGTGGGCAAAAGGCCTCCAATGATTTTAACAATGTTTGCCCATCAACAATTTCAGTTTCAGTCTAAGATGGTGATCTTCTTTTTCTAGTAATTCTTGTAGAGAGAAAACATGAAGAGTAGATTTCCCACTCTTAAAGAAATTAAAGTTGCTTTTCTTGGTTTGATTTTGATTGCATTTTTAAAATAATTTCACTAATTTTCTGCCATCTCTGGGTAAGTATAAGGTTTACTCATCTATAAGTTTAGTTTTTTGTGTTAACCTACATTTGTTTGCTTTCTCACAGGCCTCTATCTTCCTTCTTCCATTTGTTCTCTGCCTTAATAATGCCTAGAGTTGAGATAAAAGAGAATACAGATTCAGTGTGGCTGAGTGAAATATTCTCAATAAATTAAAGTTTTAGGCTTTCTCCTGATGCATTCTAAGCTTAATTCAGAAACACTGTATTTTGATATTTTGTCACACAGTTTATTTTTCAGAAGTTTGCTAAATGGGTGTATGGATTTTTCCCTCTCAAATACAAAGAGATAATTCTAGGAAAATATGATGCCCAGTCACGAGCTTAACTTGGAGCTCTCAGCCTTCTCTAATCTGCTCAGAAATGACAAAAAATTTCCCTTAAATGGGGCTGGTGAACACTCCTACACACCTTGCATAGCTTTTTGACATCAATAGGGATTCATGAGTTTAGAACATCTCAGTAACAGAAAGAAAAAACCCTGAAGAAAGCTACTTCAGACAAATAGAATAGCATGGGCCCGAACAATAATCCTGATACCACAAAGAGGAAAGGATTGAATGATTATATAAATTACGGAAAGAAACCCAAAATTCTGTCTTTGTCATGTTAAAAATGAAAATTATTAATTTTTTTCATGCACGCTATCTGCTGAAGTAAATCATCCTATGACACTGGGCAATAGCACAAAGTAATAACACCAGTGCATAATAATGAGAGCTGCAGTCCTTGAAGATCATTCATCTTCAGGAAAAGAAGCCTAAGATAAAAAGAGATGAAGGGAATTGATCAAGCTCCTGGGTATTCATGAAAGAACAGAGAGGTAAACTCTCGAATTCTAGCTTGTTATTTTACAAGAATTTCCCAGAAAATAAGATAAAATTAGGCTGTTTCATTCCGTATATTTTATTAATGAATGAAATGTGTGAGATATCTCATGTAGTTATTAAAAACACCTGAAAAATAACAGATCATGATTTTCCTATTGTTAAATGAATTTTTTATATTGATATTAAAAAATTGCATGAGCATACCAAAAGAAAACCATGATCATTTTATTAGACTGTTTCTGTGTCACTTAGAGAAATCAACAGTCTTTAAAAGGAATTGCGAAAGTTCCTAAGAAGTATGGAATGCTGTATAAACCATCTATTCAGATTATCTATAGAAAATCTTTGCAGACATTTTGGAAGTCACCTCCACATTTCCATCAACTACATTAATACTTGAATAGCTGAAACTAACTTTTGAACGTGCAAATGTGATGAAGTTGTCTGCTGAATTGGAGCTCATACTATGGACTTCATATTTCCTTGAAGTCTTGTTAGCAGCCCTGTGACCTCTGTAGGGAACTGGTTTTATATGCCCAAGGAAGAACATTATCTAAGAGTGGAAATATGAAGGAAGGTGACAGAAAGCATACTAACAAGAAATTTATGAATGGAGTTCTGATCCAAAAAATTATTGGTAATTCACCTTTTTAATGTGATGTCTATCTCCTGCATTTTCCTTTTAAGACTGTGTCCCTCCAACTGAAAGATTAAAATTTAGCTTTGTATAAATTTTGAATAAATTAGGTTTAAATTGATTAAAGGAAAAAAGTTGACCAAGTATAATCTTCTCCTTAAGAGACTGTAATTAGCATATGGTTAGATAGAAGCTTTGTACTTCTTGTTTATGATGAAAATGGATGACCACTTTTTTGCATAGTGTTAGGGGATATGAAATAAAAAACACAAACCATTTTATTTTGGACAGTACGTTGGGAACTTTTTCTCAGATGTACATTTTAGTTCTTAGAATACCCTTTTCAGCTATCATAAGTGCATTATTATTTTTTAAATGGTATATGTTGTCAGCCTTTAGACTATCAGAGCATTTCTTAGGAGAAAAATTCTGAAACCCAGCCCATATTTTAATCTCTCCTTATGTCCATGATTCCTAATACAGATAGTCCACCTAGCATTCCAAAAATTCAACCCTTGGTTGATAATTACTCTTTACTAAAAAGACAGAGCAGCTGAATCAGGTTATGTTCTTTGAATCAAAATATGAATTTGCCTTTTTTTTAAATTTATGGTGGATTGAAGTCTTTTTTGTCTTCTTCAGTTTGTCTTATTTTTTTTTTTCTCTAGAGACAATTTGCATTTAGGACCCAAGACTGTTTTGTAAGGGATTTATTTTTGGTTTTTTGGTTTGGTTTTTTTTCTGGGAATTCACTTTCATTGAATGTGTCATATACAAGATAATAATTTGGAAAAAGAACCCTAACAAACCACCAACTAAGCTACTATTACTCTGGCTAATAAAATAATGTTTCACAGAAGTTCTCTCTCATCCTCATCTTATTTCTAGAAAATCCTAAGAAAAGTGTTAGGATACATTTATCTGCAAGTTATAAAACACATGCTTTGTGGAGGCATGCGACAAGATGTTTGCATAGTTAAACCTTGCAGAATTAAATACATTCTGTAATTCCAAAACTCTGCATGAGAATAAGAAAATGACTGGATTTAAATCCTTGGGACTGAAGGATGGTATCTGTACAGCGTTTGTCATTGCATGTGTTTCATGAACTGGCCAGGTGACTGGTAAAAGTATTTGCTAATTAGACTGTAGGGAAAGGGATGTGCTTCAGATTTAGTATTACCTTATCAATCGTGAATAATAATGCATAGCTGTAGGTCAGTCATCAGTTCTGGTTAACTTGTTATATTTTCAAAGATTGCTACTACAGTTTCATTGCTTTCTTCACAAAAGTGAAGATGATAGCTTATTCCTATTTTATCTATATAGAAATGAGTAACTGTGGAAAATATTTTGGTACTTCCATGGCTTAAAGCATCACTGCCCACAGACAGAAATGTGTCCTTTTCAGCAAAATCTTCTAACTGTTTTCTCTGTTGAAAAAAGTAATAAATTGCTGGTAGTGCACAACACTCGCCCCCATGTTATTATCTTATCTATGGGTAAATCTTGGAAAACTACAATAATTAATTTCCTGTCAGAAGTGATTTATACGAATAATATCATTGTGTGCTTTTTGTTCCTTCAGAATCACCCTTGAAAAGCAATTTTCCTTGTTTTCTGCATTTTCACTTTTCTTAAAGCAAAAAATCTTTCCAAAATTTTTTATTCTTGAAAGCTACACTGGAATAATTTTTATTATTAGCTTGTTGCATGCAGCTGTACTTTCTAGTACTGTCTACCATTAAGAACTGAGAAGTTTTCTCTGCATAAATCATCTGAAACTTTATACAGTTATCCACAGTTTTGCTGACCCACGAAATAGCATTTCTCCTCTCCTCATGGAAAGCAAAGGACTCTTATTTCTTTGTGGGAAGTTCAACATCAATTATTGATGGAACAATACTGTCACAGTCATAGTTATGATCCTTTTAGGGATGTAACTTAATCAGTTAAAAATACATAATTAATACATAAATTCAGTTTTGCATGTGAGCACTCTGTGTGTTCTGCACTGTAGCTTGGACTAGTAAATCTTGGATTTTGCATCAACAGTAAATAAAAGGGAGAGAAATACATTATAGAAACAACAAGTTAGTAGTGTCAGATACAGAAAATAGGCTACAGCCACACTGAGTATGTTATTACTATGGGTAAAAAGCTGTCTGGATAGCCAGGCCCAGAGAGTGTGGTGAGAGGAGTTACATCCAGCTGATGGCCACATGTGCTTTCCCCAGGGCTCAGTACTGGAGCCAGTTCGATTTAGTATATTCACCAATGATCTCACAGAGTGCACCCTCAGTCAGCTCCCAGGTGACACCGAGCTGGGTGGGAGTGTTGATGTCCCGGAGGGCAGGAAAGCTCTGCAGAGGGATCTGGACAGGCTGGACCATGGGCTGAGGCCAATGGTGTGAGGTTCAGCAAGGCCCAGGGCTGGGTCCTGCCCTTGGGTCACAACAGCCCCAGGCAGTGCCACAGGCTGGGGCAGAGTGGCTGGAAAGGCCCTGGGGGTGCTGGTGACAGCAGCTGGACATGAGCCAGGGTGTGCCCAGGTGGCCAAGAAGGCCAATGGCATCCTGGCCTGGATCAGCAATGGTGTGGGCAGCAGGGCCAGGGCAGGGATTGTCCCCCTGTCCTGGGCACTGCTGAGGCCACACCTCAAATCCTGTGTTTAGTTTTTGGAAGTTTTCTTCAGTTCTTCAGGAAGTTCATTTTGGAGCTGGAATGAGTCCAAAGAAGGGCAAAGGAGCTGGTGAAGGGTCTGGAGCACAAGTCCTGTGAGGAGCAATTAAGGGAGCTGGGGGTGTTCGGTCTGGAGAAAAGGAGACTCAGAGGGAGCTTTATCATGCTCTACAACTGCCTGAAGGAGGCTGTAGGTGGTGGTTGGCCTCTTTGCTCAAGTAACAAGCAAGAAGGCCAGAGGAAATTGCCTTGAGTTATGCCAGTTTTGGTTTAGTTAATGGGAAAAAAATCTTCACTGAAAGGATTGTCAAGCATTGGAACAGGCTGTCCAGGGTAGTGGTGTAGTCACTATCGTTAGAGGTATTTGAGAGACACGTAGATGTGGTACTTAGAGATGTGGCTTAGTCGTGAAATTGGCAGAGCTAGGTTAACTGTTGGACTCAATGATCTTGAGTGTCTTCTCCAACCTGAATTATTCTACAGTTGTGCAATGGATTCTGTGTTCTAATCTGTCTTGCTTTGCCTTTCTGAAGATGTTGGAATAATTCTTGTATGTAGTTAGGAAGGAATTCATGATCTGTTGGTGCTGAATTGTACACCACAAAAGTGGTTTGAAAAACTTAATCCTGCTAGAGCAAACACATAACAGAATCATTTAGTCAGTAATTGCTTGGGGCAGGTCACCATTCAAAATATTTGTGTCATTCCCTTTTGTTTGCTTCTGTCTACCTGAAATTTCCAGTTCAAAGTAATTTTCTGTGATCAGGATTTTCTTGTGAGTCTTTTCAGTTTTCTGAAGCTTTGGGCAGTCACTATCTTAAGCTCAGACCAAGGCTGTTACTCCTTGCTCTGTTATGTGGCCTGAAAACTCACTCCTCCAGTCTTCCCAGCAGCCTGGTGTGCTAGCTCTCTGCTGCAGTTAAAACCTCTTCCTGAAATCCTCCTGCATTTACAGGTTGCTGGATCTAGACTAAGATTTCCAGAAAACTCCAGAATGGCCTCTGCTAGGAGTGTCTAGGCTCTATCAAAAGAAGTTGCCTTGCCGTCCTACTTCAGCTGATGTACTTCATACTGAAATAGGCAGTTAAAGTATAATGCCATACACATGCTAGAAGAGTTTGCACACTAAACAGTCACTAAAATGCTTTTTCAGAATATTTTCTTTACATGCAATCCTTACCTGGGTGAAAAATACAAAATAAACAGAGGCTAAGAACTGCACATTTTTCTTTATATTTTTTCTTTTTTAGTCTCAAATATGAAGGCAGAGTTATTGACATTTTCAGATACGCAAGTCAGTACAGTCCTATGGTAGCACAATAGCAGGACTTTGTTTAGTCAGTTACTGTTCAAGATTGTTCTTTCAGTCGGAATTCTATACTCCAAGAGAGATGTAATCACAGGGACATTGCTCAATACCGCTGTGTATGGGTTTGAAGGATTGATTGAGCCTTGCTTTTAAACCTGAAACACTGAATAAGGAGGTGTTCCTGACAATAGCCTGTGGGAGGGTCAGGCTAAAGCACTTTAACTTCCTTTTATGCCTCCTTTTGTGCATAATGCATAAACAGTTACTTGTAATGATTTTTGGACCACTGGTCATGAGAAAATTAAATGCAATTTGAAACAAGAAACAGAACAAGTAAATGCTATCCAGATTATTGCCTAGAGCTCTATCTTTTGTTGCTTCTGTTTTCAATTACATATTCTTTATATCACATCATTTTTCTGCCCATCTTACTCTACAGATCTTTTTGAAAGAGTCACAATATGTTTTTTTTCTTTATAGGTACATTTGAAAAGACAAAAACATGAAGATATTTGACATCTTTTCAGATCTCTGTAGGAATGGGAATTTAAATAAGACTCATTAAAGTAACCCAGTTTTTAATTGTGTTTGTTCTTTTTCTTTCCAATTTACTGAGTTTTCAATCAACAGTAAACAAAACAGTTGAACATTATTTTATTGCATAATCAGTAAGAGAGGGATGTTTGCCCAGAGAAAAGCTGGACTAGAGTAAGACATCACAGCCCTTCTAGTGCTGGTTATTAATTGTCCTTCTGAGGGCAGTACCCTCTGTTGGCAAGAGGATTTGTGGGAGCACGGCCTGTTCTGCTTAGGAATAATTATCTGTATTTGCTTAAGTAATTTCAGTATACGTTTTGAGTTAGTGTGGATCAGAGTGTACTGGGGAGTATTCATATGACCTGTGCCCCTGGCAGGGCAGCTGCAGGAGGTGTTTTTAACCAGCAGTAATATATGCAACCTAGAACAGTAACATTTCATCCAACAGTTTTATTCATCATCCCCAAGGATTCCAAGCTGGCATTAATACATATATCCTCTCTATCCTCGTGTACCAGCGAAGAGGAAATCATATGGAGAACAGTGGGAGTCCAAGTGCTTCCTTAGTCACAGGATGAGAGACCTTTGCAGGCTTGCTTTAAGGCGCGAGATTCTAGGACATAGGTAGTTTGGGGACTGGGCTTACTTTTATTGCACCAGCTGAGGTTTTGTGTCAGTGGGCATTCTGTGCTGGTGCTTGGTAAGGGCCAGTGGGTCTTGCTGAGTGCGACAGCTTTAAAAGAGAGATTGTCTTCTTGGAAGTTACTATTCAACATCTCAGCAGGAAAGCTTGGAAATGTTTGAGAAGTTAAACATCTGAAGGGCTGAAGGTGAAAGGTGTGAATGAGTTTGACAGTTCCAGAAAAACTTAGGAAGGAGCCAGAGCTCTTCATAAACCCACAATGGCAGACTGTTTCAGTTCTGCTTGATAGTGAAGGATTCTTGACTGGGCAAGACCCTGAGCAAGCAAATGTGACCTCAAAATTGGCCCTGTTTTGGGCAGGAGCCCTTCACCAGATGATCACCAGTCCCTTTCCAGCCAAAATTGCTCTGTACCTTTCTGATTCTTGCTCTCTCTAAATGCTAGGTCAGACACTGTGCAGACATATGTTTGTCCTCATCAATGTGTTCAAATTCTTGTTTGTGTAATTGCAGTGGTGAACACTGTAATAGTATTATAAGAACCTAAATATAGATATATATGTATAATTGAGAAAACAATCTAAGTCTTCAGTTGTAATGCTCAGTGGCATATAAAACTAAGAAAATTACTATTCCTTTTTGTCATGAGCACTGGTATTCCTTTTGGGACAATGCCAATAAAGTTCTTTGGGGTGGACAGGGCAAGTTGCATTACCAAGCTATATCCTACTCCCTCATTCCTTTTACCCCCTGCCAAGAATTTGTTCTAATCTCAGTTCTCTCCATTATAAATAAGTGCAAAAATATCTAACCAATACCTTTTCAGCGGAAGAACCTAGATTCATCATGATTATTGCAGAGGAGAGGTTTGTGGCCTGTGATTCAGAAAGGAGAAGTTGTTTTAATTTCCTTATATTTCATCTTGACTTCCCTTGGACTTGATTCAATAATCTACCTTTTGAGCTTACAAATAGTTCAGAGTCTGAAATTACTACTATCACAGTGCCTTTATTATCATTGGTGCTGGAGAGCAGCAGATTTGATTCCCTGAGATATTATTTTACCTAAGAAAAACAAATTGTCTTGGAAAATGTCTTCCTTCTGTCCAATGACTACCTCTCCAAGAACATTAATTTAAGTGTTAAAGGTTTTTGTTGCAGAATTAACTAGCATTTTGTTCAAAGGAGTTTCTGGGTCAGATTTGTGAGTACATGGTGCAGCTCTGTTGAAAACTATTGACAGGCTCATAACTGAATAACGAAATAATATAANGCATGCATCCAGGAAGACATGGTGTGAGAGTTCTCTGATATTCTGACTTGTAATATGAGATGTATATGAACAGAGACTTTTCTGTGTAAACTCTAGCTGCATGGATTTTGTTTCTTTGATGCAGAAGCTGGTTTTTGAAATTGTTTATCTGTGGGTGGCAGAATATTAAGATCCTTTTGATCATAAGCTAAACCAAAAGTGCCAGGTATCTTAACTTATCCTACAGCAGATGGAGCATGCTTGCTGTCTGCTAATAAAAGGGGAACTGAGCAAATCCAAATTGTGACATTAACTGTTGTCTTTGTGACTGAGAGATGAGGGAAAGTTTTTCCATTAGTTTCAATTACTAGGGAAAGTTAGGTGCTGTACTTTGGTGTCTGAGTGTCTGCTATTACACTGTTGATGCCGAGTCAGAGAGTGATGCTGTGAAATGTTAATTGGCTTTCTAGGAAGTGTGTGAACATTGTGGCTTAGTAAGGTGGTAGAACATTAAAAAGTGTCAGATGGAGAGGTTAGTTAGACAGACAGCTCTGTGTTTAGTCATCAAGCCATTACTGTGTTTGAAGTGGTAATTCAGAACTTTCTTAAAACTTACAATAATTAGTGTAAGTTTTAATTAGTGTTCTTTTCAGCCTATAACAAATGAATTTTTTTGTTTCCAGGAATTCATAGCAACCACTTACATAACAATATATTACGGAATATTATGCTAACTTTGTAAGAACATCTTCACCATTTTAATCAACAGCAGTCATCCAGAAGTTAAGGAGTTTTTCAAGGGCAGCTATTGATGCAAAGAAGTAATAGTACCTTGAATATGTTGAAATTTATTCTGTATGTCTCTTCTACTTATTTCAACAGGTGACTGAGCTAGAGTGTGTGAGCAGTCAAGCCAATGCCGTCCACACACATAAAACAGAATTAAACCAGACAATACAGGAATTAGAGTCTACACTGAAGAAAAAAGAAGAGGTAACTGCTAACATTTATTTTTGGCTTTTTAATAGCATATTTTCTAAAGCCTTTCAATATTAAGCTTGTGATGGCTACTAGATGCCAAATTATTTACTATAAATATTACAAAGATAATTCCTTTTCAGATTCTTTGAAATTGTTAGTATTTTTCTTTTATATAATTATATCAGTCCAGTATAGAGCTGGGTAAATGGATAGCAAGAAAAGAAGTATAATGTTTCCCTGATTGCTTTTACCAAACTCCTCCATTTGCACAAGGAAGTCATAAGTCTTTTCTACTGGGCAATCATCAAACTGATGCAGTCCAGATTCCCTAAGAAAGAAGACTGTTGTAGGCATGCTTTCTTTTTTTCTGAAGAACAGGGTTTGAAACAAGTAATAGATTCATGCCTTTGTCCAGCCAGTCTATTTTTCAGGCTCTGTTGGTAGAGCTCACCTTTGTGGTTAATAAGATCAACAATTTCCTTAAATACACACCAAGCCCCACCCTGAAACTTGGCATTTATTGTGCTATATGCCCTGGCCTGGACCAGCACCAAGTAAATAAAAACTGTTGGAGCCTGCTTTGGCATAGGTTCTACAGGAAAGCATATCTGTGTCACAGAAGGATCAAGAATCACCCCTTTATGGATGGAAAAAGGAGATGGAAGCAGTTGCATAGGAAGAATTATTTGCCCCGTGTGAGAGACTGTGGATATTGGCGTGCGTGCTTGGAGGAGCAATCTATCTTGCCAAGATTTCCCTCAGTGCTGTGAGGTGTTTCCAAGGAGGATGCAGGAAAGGCACAGTCATTGCAGAATATCCTCTCAAAATGGAACAAAGGCTTTTCTGAACTCCCTCATACTTTATAGATTAGGCTCAGCTTGGTAATGTTTCCCATTCTGTTGCCCATTTGCTTTTGAATTATGCTGAGCTGTTGGCTGCAAAGAAATCTTGCGAGAAGGAGTTCTGGGAGGTGAATATTCCTGTCTGGACAAGAGTACTGAATTATTTTAAGTTTGATACCTCTTAGTTTTGTTAACTCTGTCTATTCTTGTCTCCTGAAAGTTAACTAAGAACAGGTGTCTCTTCCATTCTTTATTTCATCAATATATTTTTATTTTTATACCTTATTATTTTCTAATTGCTAAATTAGAGATGTAATTTCCATTAGATTTTCCTTTTACAGAAATCAATCAAAACAGGCAGATTTTTTGATGTTCAGCTCTGCTGCTGCTGACATAAGCTGTTTAAATTTGAAAATTGGATTTATTTTTTTTTTTGGAAAAATGTAGAAAGATTCTAATAGAATTTAAAGCATAAATTTTGTTTTCTTAAATAGAAAGGGCCTTAATTTTTCAGGCAAAAATTATTTCATTTCTCTTTGGGAGGAAAAGAAAACTTGGACTTTTTATATCTATTGTTGTTCATTCATAATGTAGTTGCTGTTTTGGGGCTGTAATTCAGAAGTATTGGGAGCAGGGCTTGCACTTCATGTTCCCTGATGGGCAGTAGCCAACTGCCAGGTTGGGTGTTGTTGCAATAAATTGCTCAGAAGAAGAAGCAGCATCCAGATTACCAGCACTAAGGCCAAGCCAGGTAACACATTACTGGAATGGTTGTCTCTTCTCCCTTAGGAAATAGAAGGATTGAAACAAGAAATTGAAAATGCCAGAGAGCTCCAGGCACAGAGGGATTCTCTGACCCAGAAGTTGCAGGTAAGCTATAGTATTTCATCTTTATTTAGAGAAAAGGGAAAAATTATCAGCAAGTGAGCTGTTCACGTGTGTAACTTGTGCTATATTCACTGGACGTGCCAGATGGATGTGTAAGTTAGACTACCCTGAAAGTAAGTGCTGGGTTGGGGTGACCTTAGGAATTTGTATCAAAATTTCTATATGCTGTAAATTGCTATTTTTATCTGGGGAAACAGATCCACATTGCTCTTACGAGTCCACAGAGTACTCTCAGGTTAGCAAACATCCTTCCCTGATAGGTGTCCTGGATAGTTCTGGTCTCATTTTCACAGCAATGTCTTCCCATAGTTTTTGCATGCCACTGCTTGTCTATGTATCATCAGCCAGGGATGAGTTTGTGTTCAGCTTCTGAACATGCCCTGAGAAAGTAAGGGTTCAAGTGCTCTTGTGTAGTACAGGCTTTAAAAACACACTTTCTACATTTTCTTGGAGTTATTTAGAAAAATTGTGCTTTTATTTTTTTTAGCAGTTGTTTCTTACTGTGTGTAATGCCAGATACCTGTGGCTGCTGAATTGATGTTCTCTCAGTATATCCTTCCTTGCTCCCTCTGAGCTCTTGCCTGTCTGTCATTGCACTGACCAGCCAGCACATAGCCACATTCCTTGTCACACCTGCCTCTGGAATGAGGCTAACCAAAAGCTTAGGTGGATTACACTCTGGGCTCAGCCTTCAGAGTTTTGAAAGAACTGGAAACTCAGGATTACATAGTTCCAACCCTAAAGTGTCGAAAGGGAGTCCTTTCTGTTCTATGGCTTAGCATGCTGAAAACAAGCCCCATCAGGTTACAAACACAGCTTAAAAATCATTAGGCAGGCATTCTTTGAAATGCAAGACATGAATTGGAACCTCTGTGAATCAGATTTTAACCTACAGAATAAACCACTAAAGATCAAAAAGAGTTTATTAATTTTTCCCCATTCTTACGTCAACTTGTTTCTGCAAAGTATGTTATTACTTTGAAGAGTGTTTCGAGTACACCTGACCTTGCCTGTTCTAAAAATTGTTGCTGGCTTTAGGATAAAAATGCATGTTTTCATCTGAAAAGGTATTAATGTGAGGGATTAAAAAGAGACATTATAATGAGAGTTGGAAATTGTTCTAGCAGTAGCAAGTGTAGTAATTTCATTGTAAGATTATATGAAAAGCAACAGTGAGCCAGGAATTAGCTATCCTTAACAAGCAGAATTAGGAGACTAGTAAGAGATGAAAGATTAGGAAATGGTAAACTTTATTAAAATTTTACCTTATAAAGTCAGTAGTTTCATTTTGGTATATTTATGTATAAGTGACTGAGAGCCACCCTGCAGAGAAGGACTTGGGGGTGATAGTAGATGAAAAATTCAATACTTACCAGCAATGTGTGCTCCCAGCCCAGAGAGCCAAATGTGTCCTGGGCTGCATCCAGAGNCCGTTTTTGGACAGGCTGAGAGTTAGGTTGATTCAGGCTGGAGAAGAGAAGGTTGCATGAAGACCTTGTAACAGCCTTTCACTGTTACTTTCTGAAAGTGGCCTACAGGGAAGCCAGAGAGGGACTCCTCATCAGGAACTGCAGTGATAGGACAAGGAGTAATGTCATAAAACTGAAAGAATGTAGGTTCAGATTGAATAGGATGAAATTCTATACAGTGACACAGCACTGCTTCAGATTACCTGAAAAAGTTATGGATGCCTCATCCCTGGAAATGTCCAAGGCTAGGTTGGATGGCAGCAACCTCATCTAGTGGAAGGGTTCCTGTCCATAACAAGGAGTTGAAACTCTTTATTGGGTTGTTTTAAGGTCCTTTCTAACCTAACCCATTTTATGATTCTGTGATTCTTTAATTACCAAATGGAAATATTTTGTATTTATGTCCATATGTCACATTGTAAGTGATCTGTTTCTGGAAATGATTCAATATGGTTCTATTCAAGTAAATTTAAAGGACCACTTAGGATATGAGTCAAAATGTGCCTTTATTAAGCTTAAACTTAATTACTGCCCTGATGCTGCCCAAGAAAAATATCTTGAGTCTGGTCTTTGCTGTAATTGTCCTGCTTGGATTATTATAATTGTTCTGCTTGGATTATTATTCTCTGAGCCACTTCACCCTACATACATCACATCGTCTGCTATAGCTTCACATTGTCTCACATATGTTCACTTACCTGACTCATCATTTATTTTCAGAGAGATTCTCTCCAGGACTATTATCTGTTTCACTCACTCTTTGTTCTTGTGCTTTATTTTTCCCTCCTATACTTTGTAAGTGGATTATGTAACTTTAAAATATTTTGGTAAAAACCCTCTATGCTATAAATGCTATACAAAGAAATTAGTATTTCAAGGTGTATTGCATTTCTGATACATGCATATGGGGAATTAATTAGATAGTGAAGAACAATATGTTACCACTGTGAAGGTTAAGTATCGGGGTCCTTTTTAATAATTCCATTAGTAATGTAGAGAAGTCATATCAGTGAGTCATGATCAGTGTGACTCTCACAGAAGGTCAGAATATTTTATTAATATGGGTGATTCCTTAATATAGCTGTTGGGTATGGTTTGAATATTTTATTCCAATCCTTGCACTGAATTCTGCAAAATATTGTTACAGTGTAAATGACGAGCATAACTAGTAATGCTTTATTTATTCTCGAAGAGAAAACAATATGAGAAATTATTACATCTGATGAAAGAAGAGCTTGAAAAGAACCAAAGGCAAAAAAATCAGGTGCAAAATATATTCTGCAAAGGTCCTGAATATATCAAAGAATCATTTTATTGTTGGATGAGGTCAGCTACCAGTAAAGGTAAATGGCATAGCTAGGGGAATAGATTACATTACATGCAATCCACCTCTTCCAATCAAGAAGCAGGTTTTGAGGTTGACTGGTTTGAAACTGCACATGAGCTAGACAAGAGCTTACAATGCAATAACATTGCAGAAAGCATTAATAATAATTAAGGGTAAATATGCCTAGGGTAAATTTAAGAAGCAGCATTTTCCAGAAATTCAAAGCCACAGCTTCTGGCATATTTCATTAAAAATCTCTGAGAAGGGCCTGGAAGGTCTTTTTCAGTCAGAACATACCAACAGAATGCTCTATTCAGGCCCAGATACCACAATGTAAAGCCATTTAAGTATCGATAGATTTGTCCCAAAGTGGTGTGTTTCATCACTGGCTTATCTGCTTACAGGAATTAATTATCTCTGAGGTAAGAACAGTGGCAAGGAGACTTCCTAGAGCACACAAATTTGTTTGCTAGAAGGGAAGCAATGACAGGATGGGAAAATATTGGAAAACAGCAATCAGTTCTCTGTGAGCTAAAGAAAGGACTGTGGCACTGTGGCATAGCTGAGAGGACCTTGGATTTCACTTTTATGTCCTGTATTGTAATCACTTGGCTCTCAGAGGGTCTTGAACCTGTGCAATCACTACATCAGGTAGTACTTGTAAGTATTTGGCTTGTAAGGGAGGAGTAGACCAATTGAAATAGAGCCTTTGCACTGTATTACTGGGTTATGACCAGATGTCTTCTTCATTTGTAGCAGCAGTGGGGTAGCTATTCACTACATAAGCATATATGCATTTTATTTATATAATTTCTACAAGTGCTTGATCCAGTTAGCTCCTCTTAGTGCCTTGTCAACTAAACTATTCAGTGCTTATCAAATTAATTCTTCTCTTGATCCTGCAATAAGGGGTAATTCCTGCCCTCAGCTGTGCTGGCTGTTCAAGATTAGTGCCCAAAACTCCATCGTTTTTTGTCCATTTACAAACAAGTAAGGGAGATATTCAGTTTGGCAGAGCAGTAGCCCTTGGCTCCACAAGCAGCCACAGCTGTGAGGCAGCGAATGTCCTGATGTTCTGTCTTCTCCACCTGCAGCACTGCAGGGGGGCCCAGAACTCTGCCCTGCTGCAGAGGCTGGGAGCTGAAACTGAGCGCTGGCCATGTCACCCATCCCTCCTCTGGCCAGGGATGCAGTGCCCAATTGATGTTGCCATCAGACCCCTCACAAGTGGATACTGTTCTCAGGTCATGGACTTTGACATAGGGCTGTCATCACATACTTGTTACTCTTGAACGACCCAGTATGTTTTCTGCATAGGTGTTGGGGGTTTATTTTCATTGTGAGATAGGATTAAAAAGGAAAGAGAAACAAAGCAAATTTAAACTTGAAAACACACAAGAGAAAAACTTTATTAACAAAGCTAAAAGAGGAAAAGGATAATAATGAGAAAATCAGAACCAAATTTCAGATAACCTTTCTTTATTCCACTGACAATGCACAGATAAAACCCACGACCTGTAGTCAGTTTACTACCTTAAAAAAAAGTAGTCTTAACTTCAATTCACCTGGTGTCCTGGTTTAGGGCAAGTTTGGGAGAGGGAAAGAAAGCGAAAAAAAACCCCATACTTCTAGATGGACCACCCCTCCCCTTAGCTGAATCGGGATAGGAAAAAAATTTCCTTGGTAGAAAGTGGAAAAAGTTGTTTATTTAACAGATAAAACACTCCCCAGCCCAACAAATGAAAGAACAACACTGAACAAAAAAAAAACCTCTCGCCGCTCCTCAGAGATGCCAGAAAGTCTCTCTCGTGGCTGTAGCTCGGCTCAGTTGCTGTCGGTTCCTCTGGTGGAGAGGCCAGGCCCAGGCCAGGCCTGGTGGCCAAGGGCTGAGCTCCTGCGGCCCTTTTGGGTGTTTAGTCCAGAGCAGGTTCAAACAGTTCCAAGAAAAGGGAAAAAAACGCAGTTCGGCAAACTTCTTTGCCTCAGCTAACCAAAAAAATTAACAAAAAGCAAAGGAGAGCTCTCTTCTGCTGTCCACACTGCCCACAACACACAGGCTGTGTG
>VZTB01017559.1:30690-41497 GCA_013397245.1 Thryothorus ludovicianus | reverse complement strand
GAACAAAGGTCTCTTTACTATCTTCTTCATTTCTCTCATTTCTCCAAGTTTCTCCTTAAATCACAGTAATATCTCTTTGTTTCAACCACTAATATTTCAATTCACAGTTGTACCCAAAATTGCTGCCTTCCCCCAACATATTTCATGTGTCACAGAGAAAATAAACAAAGTCTAATATTTTTACCATAGGTTTACAAAAAGAATTAAAATTCAAGTTCAAAATATTCTCTTCAATCCCCTATCCAAAATCAAACTTCTTCCTTACTGACGTCAAAAGTTAAGTTTTATCATCGATTGAAACAGTTTTTATAGAGTCCCACAGTGTAGAAAGGCTAACTCAATCCAGATTTTTTTTTTGCACTGTGAAGAACTTGCTGTGCTTCTTCGCTGCCACATGGTTCTTACCAGCATCATGTTAACTTTGCCTTGCTGAAACACTGAAACTGGAGGGAAAAAAAACTGCAACTGGGGTTTTTGTTTCTTTCTCACCTGCAGTAAAGTTAGTTCAAAGTAGCTGCGGTGAGCCATACGAAAGAGAGAAGCTGTAGCTGCTGGTATCATTCTGGCTGCTCCATGTGGCTGCTTCGACCCTCCAGCCACACGGTGGTTCCTTTGTTTTAAAGTTGTTTTTTAGTTTCAGAGTCCTTTCTGGCCTCAGGAAGCCTGGTGAGCTCCCAGGCAACCAGCAGTTCTCTCACTACCCCTCCGGGAAAGAAAATTTCAGCCAGGTCAGAGAGATCAAATCAGCCCAGGCCCGGCTATTCTGGGCCAAGCAGGGCCGACCCGGACCCCGCTGGGCCTGGGCCCCGCCGCCTCCTTCCGAGGCCAGAAGTGAAGTGAAGTGCCCCCTCCTCCGGTTTCTTCTTTGTTTCAAGAATGTGTCTTCACAAAAAAATGCAGCAGCCTCACTGGTTGAATTGAACACCACCACCCCACGACAATAGGTCAGGTTGTTTTCTGTGGTTAGCTGAGATCTTTACAATGTAAACATGAATATATTTCTTAGCCTTGAGGGAGACAGAAGAATCACACCAAAACCATTGAGAGCTGGAGGGCTGAAGGAGGAGTTGCTCATGATACAATCATTGGGTGCTGCCAGATCTCCCTTCCTATTTGTAAAACTTGTTGTAGTAAAATCTCATAGCAGGCCTGTTAAAGCTTTGTGATACAAAGCCCCTCTAAAGGGAGGAGGTGTTGAAAAACCTTTTACCATACATAAATATGAATTCACTACGCACTTTTTTAGAGATGGCTGTACAGGGTGTATAGTCTGCCTTTGAAAATGATTTTTGTAAATGAAATTACAAAACTTAGCATGAATTATGAGGTGTGCAATGAATAGAGCAAAAAACAATATGCTCTTCCAGGTGACTGTTTCATTTGTGACTTGACTGAAGAGAGGGCACCAGGCTTGCGTGGGGAGAGCAGTTGGCACTGTCCCCCATCAGGTGCAAGCTGGAGCTGTGAGGAGTCCCAGGGGCTGATGCCAAGGGCATCTCCTCGTGAGTGAGAACTGAGCTCTCCCATTGTCCCATTCCACAGGTGGGAGCGGTGCAGTGAGGCACGGTGTGCAGCTTGCACCTACTGCCTTACATTTGTTACAGTCACCTCAGCATCTGCTTGGGTGCTTGTGTTCTTGTCTTAATTGTCAGAGTGCAAAGCACGTAATGTGGGATGGGAATAAGGCAGTGCTCCCCTGCCTCTAAAGCAGTGCTCTGGATGGGTTTTTGCATGACAACTTCTCATGGAGAACCGAGCAATTCATGTAGCCTAAATCAGGGCGTACTTGAACATAAGTAAACTCTGAGAAGGTGTTTTCATTAGGCAGTAGATTTCTGAATGATAGAAGTGAAAATATACTTGAGTAAGTATATAATTTGTTCGCTGACCAAAGTTTTTCCCTCTCCAAAAGCTTCTGTCCTTCAGATAACTATGGAAAAATGGAGGAAGTGGCAGTACATATGCAATCATAGTAACAATTCAGTTCTGGTTTTGACTGAGTGAAAACTGTAAAGAGTTACAAATTATTTTAAAAAGCAATTGACAAAAATAGCACATGAGTACCAACAGGACATTAGACTGCTTTCTGTTTGCAGACAACACATTAACATGTTGTGTATTTTCTCTGAAGGAAGTAGAAATTCGAAACAAAGACCTGGAAGGACAGCTGTCTGATCTAGAGCAACGTCTGGAGAAAAGTCAGAATGAGCAAGAAGCTTTTCGCAATAACTTGAAGACACTATTAGAAATTCTTGATGGAAAAATATTTGAACTAACAGAATTACGAGATAACTTGGCAAAGCTTATAGAGTGCAGTTAAAGAAAATGGGATTTCAGTGCCAATCAGCTTAAAGATGCAGCATTGTCTCTCTTCATAGGACTGTGTTGGGCTCTGCATCAAAGTTGCACAAAATTAGAAAATGCTCCTCTAAGAGGGATTGTTTTAAATTTGACTTGTAATTTACTGTAAAATTTAGGACTCAACTTGTAGCCAGTTGAAGAAAAAAAACCAAAAAAACCCCAACTTGAATTACAAATTACCTCCTTTTACTTTATTGGCCACAGATAACTTGAAAGATAGTAAAAATTGAATGCAATCCTTTTCTAATTAACAGTGATGGAAGAAATAGTGGTGTCCCAGGACACATCTCATTTTGTGACAGATACAATATAGGTTATTGGTGGTTTTATTTAAAATATTTAAAAATTGTGTTTTGTGCAAGAACGTAGTGATGACAGCCCTGTATTTTGTTGTTCTTAATAATATCTCAGGATACGTTGCACTGCAGAGAAGCAGTGCTGGAACAAATTTATTCTTGCCAGGAATGAGAGAGAGTTGCATCTTTAATTGAAGCAAATTTACTATAACTGCTTGTATAAACTTCTTCCTTTCTGGTTTTTTTTTTGAGTTAGTTGGCTGGTTGTTTTTTTTATTTTTTTTTTATAGCTATACGTATATACTGGAAGATACTGTATTTCTTTATGGAGCTTACTTTGGTGTTCTACAATATTGTCCAATGTAAGGTTTAGTTTTCCATATGAATTCCATGCAATTACAGTGAGACAGTATCTTCCACTTCACTAAATTTTGAAGCCAACCAATGGTGGAAGGTGAGTCCCACAGGAGGAAAAAAAACCACAAAACCAAACCCTCCCTGAGAATTTTAAATGTAAGCTTAAAATTTTAAATTTGACCTGCATGGATAATTAGGAATGGCCAGTTGTTTGTTTTCTGGCCTTGATACTTATATTGAATGTTCAATTTGCTGTTAACCTGTTCTGTAGGAGACTTTTTCAGAATGTGACTTGAAATGGAATAATGGCTTATGGGGAGCACTGTTCTGTTACAGATTCATTAAGGGCACAGAGGTACCGCAAGGGATTGTTCTTACACTGAATGTGTCTAGCCAAAAAGGCTGTTTCTTGAAGTTTTGTTGTCATAGCAAATTGAACTGAAGACATGTTTACTCTTTTATGGGTCTTCATATCACATCTTTATCAAAACTACACCAGGCAATATTCTGAACTGTAAACTAAGTGTTTAAAAACAGGACATCGAATTTAATTATCCTCCGTGAGCAGGTTTTAAAGTTGTTTTGATGTAATTTTAACAGACTTTTGGCAAACATATATTTCTTTATAGAATAGATTCATTTAAAAAAATCCAACTCTTTGAAAGGTAAGCCAATTGTCATGTGTCTTGCATCACAGTGCATTCTTGCCATAAATTGCTTGTAATGCTGAAGAGGGCTTTTTAAAAATGTATGAATGAGTGTCAGACCTCAGAGTTGAAAGATGCACGAACCTTTGTTTGCTCCCCAAATTAATTTGAATGTTAAACATGAAATCTAGCTGCTTATCGAATATGTAGAACACAGTTTTCTTCACTTAGAGACTGATATTCGAAACTAGAAAAGATAAGTTTGTTTTCATGTATGAACTGTGTGTATATACCATATAATACACACAGGTTGTCATTTATATTGGAAAGACATGCTTTATTTCTAAAATACCTTTTTCTTTTCCCTTAACTGGTGATTTATCAGGTCTCCCCTGACTAGTCAGGGAAGTGGCTTATGTTAAATGCTAAAACTGTCATGTATTATATGGTATGTAATATACACAATGTTTACGCTTTCTCCATATTTTTTAGGGTATTTTCTCACATTTATTAAAGGGGTGGGGGGAGCTTGTTTCATTGTGCTATTGGTTGAAAACTTTGTGGTGAGCTACATGTTAATCATTCAGGGGATTTTAGACAGTGATGTGTATATCTTCATCAGGTCCATATGAGCAGATACAGCCAGTTTTTAATTTTCCTGGGGATATTTGGGCCTGATTCTCCTGTCACTTTGTGCTGCTGTAAACCAGATGTGTCCTTGATGTGATGTCAGCAACATTCCGTTGGCATAACATCCGTGGAAGTGCAAGGAGAATTTGGCCTGTTAATGCTCAGTGGACATAATAAAGATGAAGAAAGAATAAAAAAACATAACGATGGAATAAATGTAATATTATTTTTAATGATATTATTATTGACATTTTTAAAGATATGATGTCATATGTGTGGGGAAAATAGTGGACAGAAATATTTCCACTTAAATTTTGTGAATATGTGTGGTACATGAGCATTTCTATGTATAAGTACACACACATATGTATATACAGAACATGGAAAAATTTAGATGTGCACATTTTTAATATTTTCCTATTGAAATTAAATTTAAAATTGGAAATTGATATTTGAGAATTTCTTTTTCTCATAGAATAGATAAGCTTCATTTCTTTTTTTTAAATAATACAATTACTGAGGGCTGCACCTTTGAATTCCCAAATAGTTGCCAAACATAAATATGGGATGAGGTGGATATACGTGCACATATAAATAAAATCCTATGTTTAAGACTATTTTTAATGCTTATGTACAGTAGGCAAGTGTTTAGAAATTGTGATCTATTCATAGTTAGGTGGCTATACCTACTGTAGCCTCTTCACTTCTGTTTTAACTTAAGGTTTTTCCCATTTGAACCATTACTGTCCCAGAGACAAGTACTGTACATTGTATCTATCTTTAATGAAACTATGGGAATATGTATACAAGAAAACAGTGTTCAGTACTATAGCCTGAAAACATGACCGTGAACTTGCACTGGAGGGGAGAGCAGTCACTTTGTGTATAATTTGTTACATGGCAACTACAGTCTTGGAAAAAAAAAAATCAACAAAAGAATTACCATAAACCTCACAGAAATACAGAAACTGAAAAAAAAGAAAAAAAAAAGAAATCAAAACCACAGTTTTTTATTTTGAAATACACTTGCTGTTCTCTGGAGAATGTATTACTCTTTTTTTTTCCCTTAAATCTTTTTCAAGTATGTGCAAGTGATAGCAGCAGCTACCTTAATCTTTCAGGTGCTACTGGATTTTGCATTAGTGTGTTATGTTGTGAAATCCTGACATAAAAGATTTTTGTAAGTATATCCCCGTCTGGATAGCTAGTTCTTGGAGTGTATTGTTCATAATCCATATGCCTCAATGATCCAGAAATTGCATTTTTCTATGTGGACAAAGTAAAATGTGTGAATTAAACTGTCCATTATAGACTGGAAGTTCCTTTTCCTGGCCAATATATCCAGGAAAGAGGAGAACAAAATGGACTGATAATGCAGAAATGTGGTTATAAGGTCTCTAAGAAAATACAATTTCAGGTAAAAGATAAATAAATAAATAAATAAATAAATAAAGGGCTAAACCAGTTGTTACACAAATAAGTATCATTTAACGCTATCGGTGGCATTCCCAGGATAATTCCTTTAAATAAAACCCTAGAATTAACAATGCATCAATTAAAGATTAATATTTTGGGATATGTCTTTTCAGTTGTCAGTTGTGAAAGGTTTCTGATTTCTGCTCACTTTTCTACCAGTTGGGGATTAACTTCAGGTTTGCCCTCAATAAGAGGCTAACCTCATTTCATTCTATCATCTTACATATTCTGTACTGAAGTGGCTGCTGAACAGCACTCTGAACACTGCATTGAAAAGTCAAAATCAAAGCCATTTTTCAGAAATACTGCATGGAGGCAGGAATGGAAAACTATTGCAGACCTTAATTCTCTGCAGAGTTGCAGATATCAGTAAAAGCACTTAACTTGGTTAATTGCAAAAATCTCAAGGCCAAAGATAGATCTAATTAGAGATTAGATCTGGATGTCAGAAGACAATTAAGAAACACCATCAAGAAACTCCATCCCAATGTGCATAGTGCAGTCTCAGTAACTGAACACACTAGTTAAGTGCAGACCTATCCATGGGGGTTTCTTCTTCAGAAAATTGACCTGACTCTGCTAAGCAATGTTCAAATTGTCTTGTTTACATTTTCTTAGTAATGCTGCATTTGTGCACTACCTC
This sequence comes from Thryothorus ludovicianus, assembly GCA_013397245.1. Classification (NCBI taxonomy): domain Eukaryota; kingdom Metazoa; phylum Chordata; class Aves; order Passeriformes; family Certhiidae; genus Thryothorus; species Thryothorus ludovicianus. The sequence continues at coordinate 35,087 of VZTB01017559.1, read as the reverse complement.
TGAACAGTGCTAAGCAGAGATCATATCACAGAATAACACTTAATTTAGAATCTCTGGTTTGGCTTAGCAGCTTTAGTTCCTCATTTTACTCCACTTACTTCAGAAAAGAATGAATGAATTTTCCCTGTTTTGTTAAATGTTTTGGAACAATGAGCAAGAGTTTTGTGTTAGATCCCAGAGTCAGTTCAGCTCATGTCCACTCTTCTGGCTGTACCTGGCCAGAAAGCAGGTGTGAGTCTAAATGTCACAATACTTCTAGATACTATAGACAAAAGAGGGTTTTCACATCATAAGGGGTCTCATAGCTTGCCCACCACAACCTCTCAGGGACCTGTAGTGGCCAGTTCTGCTTCTGCACTGCTGGCAGCTCACCATAGGACCAAAGAAACACAACATACCTACTTTCCCCTTCATTGCTGGGTCTTGCATAAGCAGAGCTCAGATGCTACAATACATCTGGCAATTCTTAGTATTTTCAGATAAGAGCATTGGAAGGAAAGTAAAAGGTGTTTTAAATTTGGGGTGGGTGGGGTAAAAACAGATTTCAGAAAGGTTCCCTAGTGTGAAACCCTTGTGTAGCTGTAAAATACGCAAGAATGATTTGCATAGGAAATTACAAACCACCTGAAAGGATCTCACTTTCCTTAGGTGCTCACATCGTGCTGACATTGAGCATACCTGGCTTACCCCAAAACTCCACTCTTGATTGCTAGAGGCTTCCCAAGGTCAGCACTGGGGGTCTGTTTCATGAACACAGAAAGTCCAGACACTCTGCAAACCCCATGTCTTTTCAGTCTTTTACCTTCACGACTCTAGAGGTTTGATAGCAGTATTAGCCATCGGTGCTCCCTGTTTTCCGCTTCCTGCCATCAGTTCCTATCCCCTGTGATGTTTTGTAATGGAATTCTGAACTGGGTTTGGGGTTTTTTCTTTCGTTTAACTTGGAATTAGTTTCCAACCTTGTTCCCTGCTTTGGGGATTCTCATCTGCTCTCATCCAAGCCTCATCTCACTGCATGGATCCAGCAGTGTGTCAGCTGCTTGTGCTTCCATTAGATTGAGAATAGCAACATAGACATTTTCTTGGAAGAGAACTTGCATTTCTGTGACTGTGGTAATTCTTGAAGAAGAAGGATTTTTTTCCCAGTAGATCAAGAAGGAGGGCAGAACTAAGGACCTTCACAAACAATACCATGCATCCAGGTGCTAAGGGGAGAGGAAGAGCTACACTGACAAGGTATGTCTAAATATAATCTGTGTGTATGGATTTCCTCCTGTTGAATTAAATATGGTCATGAAAGATACTTGCAGAGAGGGAACAAGACTTTTGAAATTCTCTCAGTCTGGCTTATATTTCATTAAATGATCAGTGGAATTGTCTCTAAACAAAACAAAGAAAATGTGAAGCAAAATGACCCTGTACTTGCCTGCAGAAGAAAGAAGGCCCTAACCTATGGATAGAAATTTAAACATAAAATCTACTTTCTTCACATCTGAATATATGATTATTTTTATAATTCTAGAAGTTTTGTTTCTCAGGAATCCACAGGAATGGAAATCTATCAGTGTAAGATACAGCCCTCTTCGACTTTCACTTAGTGAGAGGAACAGGGCAAAGTATGTAGCTGAGTGCCTCAGTATTTCATGTGAACATCCCACACCTAGTCCCTGCTGCACAACCTCACTGCTACACTCTGCCAGCTGCACTTGCTGTCTGTCCCACAAGCAGCACAGGAGGGCTTGCTGTCCTTTGTACAGAAGCTTCTGCTTCAAAACTGTAGCTCTGTCATTACCAGTCTGGAGCCCTTTTGCTCCAGAGTATTTTGCACATTCATAGTTTTGCTTGCAGGGAGAGAAAAGGGGAAATTTCATTCTGTATACCTTAAAGAAGTAGAGTAATGTGTTGATTTGATATAAGCTGATTTTCCCCACCTCTTCTGAAAGAAATTATGAAAGCTTTTTTTGAGGTGGTTATTGTTACCATTTGAAACTACCAGTCAAAACTTTCATTATCCTCTATTTCTTGCATTTTTCCTTTTGTTCTGTTTGTGTTCTTTTCTCTTGCATAACATGGATCAACCAAACATGTTTAGAGTCAATATGAGTCCTAAGCTGCTTATGGAATGAGAAACATAAATATTCAGTGTCAAGCTCACCTGTCAGGGACATCAATAATTCAAAAAACTCCAAAACCCACCCCCACAAAGAATGGGTATGAGGTGCTGACTGTTGTGCATGAACATCTCAGCCTCAGTGAGGAAACATTGGGGATCTTCTAAACAGGAATTAGTGAGGCATGCTACTAGGAAGTACCTTGAATCAGAGCTGTCTAAAAGACAATCTGTTACAAAAGCAATGCAATTATTTTCAGAAGACATGAGTTTCCATGGTCTTCTCCAATGATCATGACTATATTGCACAAATAGAAAATACCTATAAGGCACATGTAACTCCTCCAGTCAAAATGCAAAAATGTGTTAGGATTGGCAGCAAAAGTTCCCATCAAGCTAGAGGATTTCTATCATCAGCTAGGATATGTGACAGGTTTTTTGTGAATGAATTATAGCTACATTGGAAATCTCCATGAGAGAACAAGTACAAAGACGAGAGCAGTTCTGTGCATCTGAGTCAGGCCAGGAAATGCAGCTATGGGACTTAGTCTGGACTAGCAGGTTGGGCAGGTGGCAAACGTCTGTTGTTTCAGAGGGATTTAAAGGAATTTTAACACTTAGGCCAAATTGCAGTGTTGAAGCTGTGACAAGGACATAGGTATCTAAAATCCAGAAGGGAATAAGGCCTCACAGAGCATAGCATTGGTCAGCTCTGTGGCTGAGAAAGCAACTGCACTGGAACTGCTGCTGGGTCCAAACATGGAATCGCCTCTCTAAACCTGGCAATGGGGATGGTTCACTCATGGGCTAAGAACAGATTCACCAGCCTTTGAGGATGATTTTACAGCTCAGCAATAGCTGCTAGGTGGCTGTGGAATTTGTCATAACATTTCAAATCTCTCTTTCGAGGGGCTGCACCAGAAGAGGGGGCCACTACTAGAGGCAATTGTAAGCTGACCTCCACAGCCCTCACAAGCACAGTGCTGGGTCACATACAGCAAAAATGCTGGCATGCAGCTACTTGGAAAATAGTTAGGTGGTGACAATGGTGTGCCAAGGGATCAGGCCTTCATCAGCTGGAAGGCCTTGACAGATTTAAGTGTAGAAATTCAAATTTACAGTATTTCAGGATAAGGTTTTTTTACTGAAATTTCACAGCTTGCCATTGCAATGACACATGGATGGATTAAAAGAAGATATTGTAGCATCCTCTTGGGGAACACTTAAGCTCCTTCCACTGGGAAGGGAGCAGAAGCTAGTTTGCATTCAATCACTCAGCCAAGCTGGTACTACTGACAGTACCAAGAAGCATCCCTGCAACTTTGAGCATCCACCAAAGACTGCAGCGAATTCATTCATCTGGGCCTCAAAAGGCAGGGGTTCTGTAGTTATTTCAGGCAGCTAATGGCTGGGAGCAGAACCCAGGTTTATCCCAGATGGCTGACAGTGCAGTCTCAACAAAAGCTGCCAGGGACACAAAGTTTCTGTTCGAAGTTTCCTATTGCAATTAGAGATTAAAAGCTGAATACTTGGGGTTTTCTGCAAAATGGGACATAGCACTAACTTGGAAATGTAACTGCTTTTGAGTATTTAAATATGTTATTTTGTACACAAATTAAGCAAAGCATGCCCTGATAGGCAATATGTGGCTCATGTTTTTCCTGAATACATAGCCCAAGTAGACACTTGTCTTTTTTTTTTCTTTTTTGGTGTTGTTGTTGTTGTTTTTAAGAGTGACAAACCTGATCTAAACAGAGATTTGCTTTAACTAATGCAACCTTTTACTGAGGACAATTTCTGCGCTCCTCTGATCTTTTCCCAGAATGGCTTAATGAGAGTAGGCACCCTCCGAGTATCACCCAGTTTTTTTTATCCTGTCTGCAGGCCACAAGCACTGATGGAATGGCCCATGAACGGCCAGACCTTGCAGAAACCAACAGCCCAACTCACTGAACACAGTTTGATTTAGAGCTGAGTGACAGAGCAGGTGTGGGTGTGTCAGGGCACACATAAAACACTGTTGCAAAGTGGGGGAAATAAATTTGTTCCTACAGTGGCATGGGCAGGAGGAAAAGAACCTTATGTTTCAACTTTGCTTTTAAGAGAAGCCTTCTCAGCAGCAGAAATCTTTAGGAAATCATTACAGGAATGACAAAAATATATGTATGCCACCAATAGAAGTATAGGATGCGTGATTTTTTTTTTCTCTTTTAATACGCTAAATATTATTTTAGAATGCCAATTCAAGACCTTTTTTTTTTTTTTTAAACATTTATTTAAAAAAAAA
>VZTB01017559.1:8658-19098 GCA_013397245.1 Thryothorus ludovicianus | reverse complement strand
TTTCTAAACAGATTTTTAATTTCTTTACAGATTGTCATACCTCTGGTTTCTCAAATTTTAGGTTTAGTGGGAACCCGCATTGACACTCAAGTTCATTCACGTGTCAGTATCAGAAGAGAGTCACAACAGAGAAGTGCTCTACACTTTGGAGCTGCAGTCACAAATCACTTTGTGCTACTGATGCAACAATTATTTTGAAAACTGATCTCTTGCCAATTTTTGGTTTGTTCTGCAATCATTAATTTCATCTGCTGAAGTCTGATTACCTGTACTTTCAGGCACTGTAGCTTAGCATTAATGCAAGTTCATGGAATTCACATGACTAGCAAAAGTATAAATTGTATTTGTATATTTACTGTTTATAGCCTGGGAATTAAATTAAGTCAGAGATTTTAGAGATTGAAACCACGTTGTACAAGAAGTCAGCCTCTCAGGGTAAGCCATGACATTTCAATGTGTCTAGCATTCAAATCTAACTGTCCTTCACTTAGAAGTTACTTGGTCTGAAATGCTAAGACATGTCTATTTTAAACAAGGCTAGAAATAATTAGAAAATAAGAATAAGGTGCATCCAAGAGTGATTGTGCTGCTTTTTAAACTTTTTTGGTAAACTAGGAACTGTCCCTTCTAATTTACTAAAGAAAATAGAGCTTTTTTTTCAGGAGAAATCCTGTCAATATTCAGCAGAAGTACTGGAACAGTAAAAGACTAACATACAGTCTAAAAAAAGTCTTCCTTATTATAAACCTTAAATTCTTTGAAAAGTCAGTGATACTCAATTCATATGTGTATGTTTTACTACACTGGATGTCAGACAGTTTAGTCACATTCCTACTAAGTCTCCTAGAATGCACAAACTGAGGCTTAGCTGCTACTGTTATAAAAAAACTGTTGCAGAAATATTTTCTTTAAATGTAGCTTAATTACAGGTTAGTTTTCCCAGTCTGTGCAAGGCAAACTCTCCTCTTCATCCTCTGACTCAGGTGATGCTTCCTTAATCCTTCGCAATGCTTCATGGATGCTCCTTGTCAGAGGGTCAGTATCAGGCAGCATTGTAAAGGATTCTCGCAAAACATCTTTCTGTACTTTCTTCAGTTTCACCCCTTTCCTGATCTGTGCCAAGATGTTATTGCTATCATCTTCATCAGGAAAAGGAGGGAGACTTCTCTGCTCAACTTTTCTTAAGTGAAAGCTGCCACGTTTCAAGGAAGCCAGCACTTCATCCATCGGAGAACTCACTGCAGCAAATCAAAAGACCTTCAGTATTATTTTAGCTAAACTTTATCAGTCTTAATTTTTTTTCCCACAGACCAAGAAATACCTGCACGCTATTAACGTATAGTCCCATACTATAATGGTAGCTCCAACACTGTTTTAGCCTCTAAATAATCTTCCTTATTATCAGATCAAAACTGTTTATACAAACAATTGTAATTTTTGTAACCACTTAACTCCCTATCAGGAAGTAAAACTCTATGAACCATGTGGCTTTTCTGTTTGCAGTCAGGAAAATCAAATAAACTGCAAGGAATTCAACATAATGAAGGCATTTACTGCATCACCTTTTTTACTTCAGAACTCAGGTAATGAGTACAAGTCTTAGGTACCAGACTGTGTGATCCATTCTTACCACTTCCATTTTTAGGCTGATTTTACCTACTGCATGATTATTTCTAAAAGCCAGCAAGGGAAGCAGCAATACAGCCAGTTGAAAGAGCACACATTTTCCTGCTTCTCTGGGTTCGTGTATTCGTTAGTATCTAGTCCCAGCACAGTTATAAAAATTGTCTTCCTTTATAATTAATGAAAACAAAGAAGTCAGAGATAGCTCTTTGTAGCAAATCCTTCCTTTATCACTAATGTTGAAACCGGTTTTCCACAAAAATATAAATTAGGCTTTGGCTCTTTGAAGAGCCACGATTTTCATCCCAGAAAATGCTTCTCATAAAGTTTAAACACTTCGCATACAATAGCACATAATTTGTGGAGCACTTTTCAATCAATATATATCCATCTCGAGTTCTTTTTTGCACATTGTACAATATGGTTTTTAAAACCTGTTTTGCATTTAGAAATAGGCTTTGTCCACCACACTAAAGACCTAGACAAAAAAGACCCAAAGAAAAGAGAGATATAAAAGAATAAAAGATTGCACATTTAAAGGAGGAAGGATGGTAAAGCCCCTGTCTGTCATAAAGAGAAAATTTCTGAAGCCATTTAGAAACTTGAACATCTCAGGGAATATGGAGCAGCAGGTTGAGTGCTCCTGCAGATATTAACAATATTTTTAAGAGAGATAATTGATTTGAATTTATATTTGTCATATTATGATATATGCAAAACTGCACACACAACAGGTGCTTTATAAAAAATTGCAAGATAAAATGTGAGTCAGTAAAATAATAGGACTACAAAAAAGTTATTGTTATTCCGTTATTAAATAGAAGACTGCATCCTCAGGTGAAACATGGAATATTTGAAGGGCTGGCAGTAATCAGATATGTAAATATTATTTTCAACAGCATTTTGGTCCATTTTCTATCTAGTCTAACATGCGTAGACTCAATTTCACAAGTGTTTTCCCACTGAACACGTATGCCACACTGTCGTAAAAGCCCTAGTGTTCAACTTGCCAGCATCTCTCAGCTAAAAAAGATTTAACAGCTTTCACATTAATAATAAATTAATTACAGCTACAATTTCCTACAGAGCAATTCAAAAGACGAAACTATGTGCACTAAAAACTTTAAATTAATAACAATGAATTTTAAATTAAATATGCAGAAATTAAAACATTACCTCTCCTCCTCTGTAAACCCTCTAGATCCCCGGTTTTCTTAAGCTTCTTCTTGGCACTGACTAGCTGACTGCTATCGAACAGATGTGCTGGTGGGACACCAGAAGAGTGCTGGACTCCCTTCTCCACACTCTGACGTTTAACAAAGCTGTCACTTTTCTCTACGGATTTGGTAGCATCTTCCTTGGAGGGCAAAGGTGGAGGCAGAGGTGGAGGTGGTGGAGGCAAAGGGGGTGGAACCTGTACTCCTGTAGCAGTCTCTGTTTGAAGCTGGTCACTGGTCAGTGGAGAAGGGCTAACATGGGTCAGTTCAGAGGTAACACCATTAGGAGGCAGAGAGACATCCTGAAGTTGTTTTGGGCTTGTGGATTCCTGCACTTGCAAAGGCTGAACTGCTCTTTCCAATTCCACCTCCTCACTCTTCTCTTGGATTTGTATGGTTGCTGGCAAAGTTTGGGGCTGATCGACACAGGGCACTGAGCTGGCTGCACATTTTCTTCGTGCGTGAGCCAGCCGTAGTCTGGTTGATTTCAGTATTACCTGCCCAGGGTACCGCTAAAGTGAAAAAGGTATTGACAATTATGTGAGCACACACAATGAACTACTTCAGATTTTATGTACCTGTCACTTCTGACAAACACTTTTCATTTCGCTCTGCATGTAAAACCAAAGGAAATATATGCCCAGCTTTATGCAAAAAATTATTCATATTCTTAGTTTTTATTCTTATTTAAGCCAAAATTTACGTATAAATAGTCTAGTCAGTGAAATACATGAGTTAGAATTAGGATTTCACTAAGAATCAGAGTGCACATTCAAAACGTTTTTTTTCTGGAAACTAAAATTCAAAACTCCCTCTTTCTTTCCTCTTCTAAACCTTGTCAATGGCTCCTTCTGCAAATGCAGACCAGTCTGAGTTAATACACTGGCCTTATAAGTGAACCATACTGTTTTAAAAGGTGTATCTTGAGAATATCAATGATTTTCAGACTTAATTTACTTCTTAAATTTACTACCTTATTATCAGTCTTTTTATATTAGTTTCACCCATAGCCTTTTTAAAGCAAAAAATTAAGCCACTTCTGAAAGACAGGGCTAATGTCTTTTGCACAATTGTGGTAGGCCTAAAATAATAACATCTAACAATATTAGTATGTTAATAGAAAAAGTCAGCTCTGAGTAGTTGCTGGTTGAAAAAAGTAAATTTGCTTCAATTTACAGAATTCAAGAGTCCTGCAAACAATAAGGACATGAAGAGTGTACTGCTGAAGAAGACAACTTTCCAGCAAAGAAGCCTGTCATACCTTTATTTTTTTTGTATTCAACAAGAAGTCTTCAATAATTAATACAGTCTCTGTTTTCTTTCAGCCCTTTCCTTACTCTTTCCCCATCATTCCACCTTCTATGCATTTTCTGATGCTTCCATTGTAATAAGAAGGAGCAGGTATTCCAGCAATCAGGAATGGGGGGCATGTCAGATGACAATGCCCTTTGTGGGAAGTACTGTTTAGATTATACTTCTCAGGAACATTTGCAAAGTGTCACAAGGAATAGGTGTAAGAGTGAAAAGAAACTTATTATGGCACTGGAACACAACAGCTAGAGGAATCTGTTACCACCAATGCCATATTTTGTTGTGAATCTTCCAAAAGCCAGTTAATGATACAATGAAAGAGAATCACTAATAGCACAGTGAATGCTATTACTGGAATGAGTAAAAATTTCTTTGGGAATGGAAACCGCCCAAAAAGAACAACTGTTCTTCTGTTACCTGCTTAAATGTACGAAGTCTGTCCAGGGTTTTCTGTCGTTCCTGACTGACCCAGGAGCTCTTTCTTTCCTCTTCATCTTGCAATTGATCTCGTTTCTGAGAAAATATATGGAAAATACGTAAATATTACATCCAGTGCTCTATTTGGCTTCACTAGAAAAAATTCTTCTCCTAAATGTGAAGAGTTACTTAAAAAGACACTCCTCAAATAAACATCAAAACTTGGCCTTTGGCTTCCCCTTAAAAAAGAGCATTCATTTCCTGGTTTGTTTTCTTCAAGAAATGCAAAGTTCAGTAAAAAAAAATTCCAATCTCAAACAGGAACACTTGGAAGGCTTGTTACTTTGAGAGATTAGAAATAACAAGTGACAGAATACTATAGTTAGAAAAGTCCCCTTGAATTAAAATTGCATAAATTAGCCAGAAAGCAAAACAGTATCCATTTTTCCATAATTCCAAGAACAAAATGACAGCCCAAATTGCAAAGCTGCCCATTTAAACAGGTCATATTAGTATTTTCAAAGTACAAGAATTCACAGAACTCATCATCACAAAGTTTAGAACCGAACAGTGAGTAAATTAAGTAAATGCTTTCATGCTTACATTTACAATAGTAAATATAAGTTTGTATTTACTCTGGCTTTTTTTATTTAATCCAGCTTGATTTTATGTAATTGCACTTAAGTAAAGGTCTGAAGCTCTTTCTCGCACCAAGGACAGTTGTGTTTTCTCTTGCACAGTGATTTTACCTCATGGAAAATACACCTTTGGATACGTTTCCTTTAACTAATCATTCTTTCTTACAGAACTTCAGCAGAGTTACTACACCTTTGAAACAAACAATAACTCCTCAGTCAAATTTACTGGAAATGGAAGCTAATTACCAGAGGTGAAATTCACTGCATGCAAGTTCAGAAACTATCAGGAAAAGTGATGTTAATGGCTGACCACAAAGCAACAACCCTGAGCAGAAGCAGGAGCTTTAATTCTTATGATGACTCACGGCATTTAATATTACTTTTGAAAGTGTATCTTCATAATAAAAAATTCTAAACACTTTCGTTAACCTTTTACTCTCATTCAGTCACCACAAAAGCAGCGTCTGCCTGCCACTTTTGTAAGTCAGCTAGTGGCCTGGTGTCCTTCATAAAAAGTCAACTCCTGTGATTTGGAAGGAAGGAAGTATAGATGCATTAGGGAGAGAAAGATGAGAACATGTCTGAAAAATAGTAAGGACAGAAAGCAGAAAAAGGTGAAGATGAGGAGAAGCATATGGTAAAAGAAATTAAGAGCAATGGGCAAAGAAGTTAGAACAGAAGCATAAAAAAAAGAAGTAGTTCTATCACTCTACCTGAATGTTACATATGCATTCAGATAAAATTTTTCCTGACAGTCTCAAATTCAACTTTCGGGATTTTTTTTTGTTTTTATTTTTTGTTTTGGATGACTCGTTTATTTGGTTTTGTTTCACTTTTAAGTAAAATAGTAAAATTGCAGTTCTTATTTGGTTTCATATTTGGCCTCCTCTTTTCTAAAGTTTTCTAGGAGTTATTTTTTTTTTTAATTCCTAATGAAAGCTAGTAATTTAAAACCCATTTTACCATAATGCTAGAATTTTTCAGTCACATTTTTACCAGAAAAATCCCACGCAAACACAAAAAATTAGCATAAGGTTCTTTGTATAATTCAAGCAGGCAACTCCATAATACAAAGCTCTGCAGTTTTTGAGACAAGGAAGTCTTTTGGCTTTGTCAAGTCTTATTTGTAAGACTGATAAATGGGCTACAGTCCACACAGTAACTTCCTCTGCTTTACTACTATAAGAACTGATAAAAAAAGTATTTTTTTTTTTAATTCCTGAAAGAGTATTCCAATACATACTGCCTTTGACAAGTAGCTTTTCCTTAAAATAAATTATGCAGTTGACATCCGGAACAAATATATCAATGTTAAAAATGTATAAGGATGAAACAGAATCACTTTCACTAATCTAATTGAAGCCTGAATTAAAGTGACTTGGATTTCAATGCATCTTTGTCAGTGATCTTTATCAAATATTGATACTATATCAGCTCCCAAGACCTAGTCCAAAATCTGCATATTCTTTAAGATAAGTCTATTAGGTACAGCATAAGAGACCAGTTGGGCTATTCTCTGCAACGAGACTATGAAAAAAATCATGGAACATCCATCTGAAACTACAAGTTTATACAAAATAATTCCAGTAATTGCTTTAGTAGAAAGAAGAAAGTAGTAATCAAGCTTATTAAGATTCAAGAATAAATTTGTGTGATTTCCTTACTCCTACCAGCATATTGTTTGCGCATCACATCAGAGATGTTCAGAACCATGTATGTGTACATGATGATAAACATAACAAATCACTCAGACTGTCAGCATAAAGAACCATTCTACTTGCTTGGTGCTTATGTCTTCCTAACACAACTGTACACTACCCCTTTGCAGCATAATATGACGAAGAAATCCATGGTGCAAAGGTCAGGGATAGACACCATCTTTTGAAAGAGCAATCACTCTGAATGCTCCTCTGATCAATGTATAATGAGGAATGCAAGCTATTAATGACAGGCTAAGTTCAACAGCAGAAAACTCAAACTTACCAGCTGAACAGTATGGTGAATTTTGTACTCCTCCTCACTCTGGTGACGCTGCTGGATCTTCTCATTATGCTTTGCAATACAGATCTCCTGCAGGGACATAAAATATCACCTATAAAGCATGTAATTTCAATACAGATTTATATAATGTCATATTTAGCAAATGTGATCTAGAAAAACAGAAACTGCAGAGCCTATTACATTTAACTTACAATGAACAGTAACTGAAAAAAAAAACAAAGCCAGCCAACCCCAAATCTATTACTTTTAACTATTCATAGATCCAAGTGACAGCTGCTCAGAAAGTCTGTTCCACAGTACCAGTACAAGAGTGGAAAAAAACACCAATCTGTCAACAGTTCATAAAGCTCTAGTTTAAGCCCATGTATTTGCACACATGGAAAATAAGTAACTCTCAAATGTACCACATATTTCTGTGTATGTAAATAGACAGCTTTCTATTTACAGCTGTCAGTTCATCTTTTCCGTGTACTATCTGCAAGCACAGACATGAAGAAAGTTGTTACAATTCATCATGTTCATTTATTACAGTGAGTTCACATCTCTTAACATCTGGTTTAAAACATGAATTTGTTACATTGTCTGCAAATAAGAATAGGTTAAAAACAAACAAAAAACTAGGCCATGTCAGCCAACAGCTGACAAAGAAGGGGATGACAAAGAAGTTAATGTCAAACTTCAAGCAGATAGACAACTTCACTGGACAATACTGAGGGCCAGGATATTGGACAGCATGAGCAATGGAATCAGACCTGGTACAAGCACCATACAGAACTAGAACAAAGTCAGATGTAAGTCATAAACAAATCTCATAGTCCTGCAAGAAGGTGCAATGTTAGCAGTTTGGAGTGTGACTCCAGATAGAGTATGCAGCTGGATGGGGTTCCCAAGCAACATTCAGTATGGCTTCCTGGGTAGATCCAGAAAAGAGCTTTGCCCTTGTAAGCATTGCTTGAGGGAGCTCAAGGAGTAAAGCACAAAAATAAGGAGGGAAAGGATTAAAGAAATCTCACTATTTTGAATATTTAAAAATGCAGAAAAAGCTGCCCTTCTGCAAGTTGTCTATGGACATGCTTTGACTACATAAAAAAAAGGTAACCAGTGTTCCTGTACAGGATAGTACAGCCAACAATGTTGCTACTGTATACAGGTAACTGACAAAAGCAAAGATTTCTGTGCAAATACTGCTCCACCTTCATCAGAGGTATATCACAGAATGGCATAGCGAGGAAGAGATCTTAAAGCTCATCTAGTGCCAACCTCCCTGCCACAGACAGGGAACCTTCCACTAAACCAGGCTGCTTAGGGCCCCATCCAACCAGGTGTTGAACATTCCCAGGGATGGGGCACCCACAACATTCTGGGACAATCTGTGTCAGCAGCTCACTACCCCCAGAGTAAGGAAATTTCTTTCTCAAAGCTATTCAAATCTCTCCTGGTTTAAAACTGTTCCCCCCTTGTCTATGTAAAATATCTGTCCATGTCAAAAGGCATCCCTCTTTTTTTATAAGCTCTATTTATATTTTGAAAGGCTGAACTGATGTGTCTCCAGAGCCTTTTCTTCTCCAGCCTGAACAACCCCAGCCTGTTGCCATAGGAGAGGTGGTCCAATCCTCTGATCATCTTTGTGGACCTACTCTGCACTTGCTCTAATAGGTCCACATAGCCAAACACCGCTGAGTTTTGTGTTTCTTGCTGGAGGCTTTTTCTCCCTGGTGAAAAGAGTTAATCCGGGAGCAGTCAATCAATTTAATTTGTAACTGCAAAAGTACAAAATACTTGTTCTCTGTGTTTCAAAGACACAGCAAGATACATAATACTAATAGAGAAGCTGAACAACTTTCTGTAATACTCCTAACTATAGTTTATTCTCTATTTAGGTTTTAAATACTATAAAATAATGAGAAATGAAAGTTAAGCATGGTTTGGGTTTTTTGACATGTCTCAAATACTCAAGGAGCACAATTTTATATAATGTTTTCACTTTAGCATCAGTATTTAAACTTTTCTGATTAATAATGAAAGATATTTTAAGTGTGCAAAGAGGACAAACCTGATCAAAATGTATTTGATACTGACTTTGTATTAATAAACAACTTACTTCCATGTAATTAGACCTCTTTGACATAAAATAATAAAATCTACTAGGAGGGGCTGAAAACATGTTGCAGGACAGGATTAGAAATCTGAATCATCTTAACTAATTACAGAAATGGTTTAAGAAGAAAGGAAATGTTGCAATTTCATAGGGACAAATGCAGGGACAAATGCAGGGTTCTACCTGTAGACAAGATTAAGTGTACTTGTAGACAAGATAAGGTGACTTTAAAAAAAAGGATGAAATAAAAATCGCCCAGATGGTGGCATTAAGAAAACTAACTAGATGATTACAGTAGACGAAAAGTTCAGTATACTCCAATGAACTCTGGCAAAAAAATCCAAAGCAATAAAACCAAACAAAATAATTGGGTGTATGAGCAGAAATATACAGCCTATTGCACAAACAAGGTAGTCCTTACTTCTAAGCACTGGGAAGCAGGCACATTATCATAGAATCCTCAAGTTTGAAAGAGACTTTTAAGATCATTCAGTCCAACTGTGCACCCAGCATTGCCACTGTAACCCCTAAACCATCACCTTCAGGGATGATTTTACAACCTGCCTGCGAAATTATGTCCATTGAGAGCCACACCTCAAGAAATCTGTTTATCAACTGTGCATGGAACTGGGAAAGCAACAAGAAGTAATGCGCATTCTTCCTTTAATCAATTGACTGATTTCATAGTATCAAATTGTACTTCTATTAAAGAGACAAAAAGGGAGAGCTAAGGAACGATTTCAACTCTTATCACCAGATGAACTACAATGTTTAAGACTAGTAACAAGTAATATATGTAAAAGAGAACTGCATTAGTGTTGTATCTAACTTGTTCCAGTGAGTCTTGCTTTCAGCTTAAAAAACATCCCAATTAAAAGGTTAGCTTTTCATGTGTAAAATCCATACTTAACTATAAGTAATCAATGTAGTTATGTTCTTATGCTGCTGTTATTGTAATAGTAATAATAACAGAATACCAATAATCTATGCCAGCTGTCACTGCATCTACATAACACCTATTTTGGCATGGGCTGTGCTTTAAAAGTGGGCTTGCAAAATTCTAAAGGTGCCCTATTAAATGAACACAAAAGCACATGAGAAGTTTCCCAGATGAAAGCACACATTATGAACACAC
>VZTB01017556.1:0-21561 GCA_013397245.1 Thryothorus ludovicianus | reverse complement strand
AATAATGCCACTGGATGAGTCTATTTCTCTTTGATTCTCAGAGAATTAAAGAAAGTTGTTATCCATTTATATCTTCTCATGGGAACTAAGCTAATTAGGGACTGTAGATATATGTGTTTGTATATATAGATATATGTGGTATGTATACCTAATATATGTATCTATGTGAAGGTATAAATCATGGTATTGTCTGTATGAGGAGAATATTTAAAGCAACTATCACTAAACCTTTTCCAAATACACAGAAGTAGCTGAGAGGCAGGAGCTGCAGGCTGACATTTGTAGAGAAGACTGACAAAACTGATAAAAAGAAGGAAGATAAACATACAGGTAAGGATAAACAATAANTCGGACTTCTATTCACTGCTGATTCTTTCCTTTCCTTGTCTGAAGCAGCAATGTGTTGAGAAAGTAAAAAGCCTTCAAAAATCAAACACTGTTTCCAAATCCCCCTTCCAGTGACAATAATAATCTGTGGCTTTACAACTGGAGGCACTAAAGCAAAAAGCTCTAATGAATTACAGGAAAAACAACCCAATACCTGCAACTCTAGGTACATTTTCACGTGCAGCTTTGAAACAAAATATTTTTAACTCAACTGGTTAGAATTTCCAGTGTCTTGTGGTGTGACACAGGGAGCTGATAGTGCAGAGCTCGGGGGAGGAACAAGATCATCTTTGTGTTAGTGCCTGTTCTTTGGCCTTTATTTCTCAAAAAAATGGAGATTTCCCTTATCATGATATTCATGTAGGAAATTTCTCACCCTGAATCTAACCCTGGAAATGTCAGTCAGAATTACCACAATTAAGTGTTTAATCTTGCCAGTGCCCTTTTACACTCAGAGTTTATCCAATTTATCACTGTATTGATTGAACAAAGTATGGCAACCAATTATTTTCTCTTCTGTTTTGCATAGCTTTTCTCTACTGTGCTAAGTTTTATTTTCCCTCCCTCTTTCTTACATTTGGAAATGTTTTGAATGAACCTGAAAAAGATTTTAATTACCTAATAAATAACTATTATTTAATTTTATGAATGAACTAAATAAAATTATTAAAGTGGGATGATAAAAAAAAAAGGTGAAAGCAGTATTTAGGACAAGAGGAAATAGCCTCAAGCTGTGCCAGGGCAGGTTTAGATTGGATATTAAGGAATCTTCCTTCACCAAAAGGGTTGTCAAGCATTGGAACAGGCTGCCCAGGGCAGTGGTGGAGTCACCATCCCTGGAGGATTTAAAGATCTGGCACTTGGGGACGTGGGTTATTGCTGGGCATGGCAGTTTGATGAACCTTTCCCAATCTAAAGGATTCCATGATTCTATAAAAAAAAAAAAGCCTGGCAATTATGAGTCCATTAGGAGGAAATGCAAATATAGCAGCATTTAAGACAGTTATTTTATTCTCTATTTGTGGGCCATGCTACGAGTGGGGATCATGTCACTTCAACGGCGTTGCCTAAAGATGGTTGATTAAATTACTGTGACCATTCTCCTCTAGATTACTGGAAATAAAGATTCCAGAAGATTTCCAGAAAGTCTTAGGAAGGCAGAGGGTGGGTCTGATGTGAAAGGTGATGCCAACATAACTCACCCAAGTATTTGTTATCAGGGTCATGGTGTCTTTCATAGTTACCTTGAAGTCATTTAGGGTGGGTAAGACAGTGAGCTTCTGCCTGAAAATGTCACACATTTTTCACACATAGTGAAAAATCCATCTTTGCACAGGGGTAAGATCTCAACATTGGAAAAGTATTTCAAAAAGCCCAAACATATTAAAAAAAAATTAAGTTTTTAAATACTGAGTGATTTTTTTTTTTTTTGTAATTTGGGTTTATTCCAGAATAATAACAAAATGTTTATTGTTGGAAGCTCTATCAGATAACTTTACATTTTGTCAGCTGAGATTTTTCCCTAAGTAACTTTTTTCTTTTTTTCCCTTTTTTTGTTTTTAGATTTGAACACTAAAGTTGGAAAATAATTATTCATTAAATTTGTTTATGAATAGATCTGGCTGATGAATGTTCTTCTGCATCAAGAATTGACTTTTCTTAAAAATGGAACCTTTCTTACCACATGGCAGTGTTAAGGACATTTTCTGTAATCCAGTAAAACCTTTTCATATTCTTCAAAAATTTTATTGTGGATTGTGTTTAACCTAAAATACAGCACTTGTCAGTGGAGTGTTTTATTTATAAGTTCTTTTCATTTTTTAAATTATATGAAACGGGAAACAAGACAGAAATTTTCAAGAAAATCAGAACCTGAATCTCTTTGCTCTTTAAGACCAGAAAGAATTCTCAGCATTTCTAAAATGGTTTTTGAAGCAAAATCAGTAATTTCTCAAACACCTGAGAATTTGGACAGAATATTTGGTTTGCATAGTAAATTCTTTTTCTTTTTTCTTGTGTCAGGGCACTTAAAATTCCAGTTAGTGCAAGGAGGACATCATGATGGAGATCATTTTACTCAGTGCTGAGTGTCTAAAAATTGACTTGTAGGAGCTCCTTAAGTCATTTCAACACTCAGAGGAAAGGGACAAACACTTCCAGAGTATTTCATCCCACTGCATATGAGCTTTACAACGGGAGGAATCACCATTTCCATGAACACATCTCCTCCTGGTGCATCTGTCAGCACAAATAATTTGGTGTTTAATATATTTTTTTTCCTTTAGAGGGCTGAGCAGAATTAAAACGGGAACTACCTCAGAAATACATTGTTTGTGGCCTGGAGTGAGTTGACACTGGCTGGATGCCAGGCACCCACTGAAGCTGTTCTCTCACTCCCTCTGCAGCTGGACAGGGCAGAGAAAAAACGAAAGGTTCAGGAGTTGAGACAAGGACAAAGATCACTCACTGAATACCATCACAGGCAAAACAGGCTCAGTTTGGGGATGCTAAATGAATTTAATACCAACAAAATGGGACCAAGGAAATGAGAAATAAAATAATTTTTAAAAACATCTTTCCCCTACCCCTCCCTCTCTCCCAGTGGTGCAGGGAGACAGGGAATTTCTAATTTCTAGGCCAGCAGTGGGTCCATCTTGCAGCTGCTGACATTGGCTCTGCTGGACATGGAGGAGGCTTCTGGCAGCTGCTCACAGAAGCCCCATGATTACCAAAACCTGACCACACAAACCCAGGACATGACCACAAATCAGGGAGCAGCAGCAGCTCAGCTCCCCCANGGCAAAACAGGCTCAGTTTGGGGATGCTAAATGAATTTAATACCAACAAAATGGGACCAAGGAAATGAGAAATAAAATAATTTTTAAAAACATCTTTCCCCTATCCCTCCCTCTCTCCCAGTGGTGCAGGGAGACAGGGAATTTCTAATTTCTAGGCCAGCAGTGGGTCCATCTTGCAGCTGCTGACATTGGCTCTGCTGGACATGGAGGAGGCTTCTGGCAGCTGCTCACAGAAGCCCCATGACTACCAAAACCTGGCCACACAAACGCAGGACATGACCACAAATCAGGGAGCAGCTGCAGCTCGGCTCCCCCATTGCAGTCTGAGGCTGAGTCCTGCTGCAGCTCTATCTCATTCATCCAAGAGGACAGATGAATTAGAGCCAGAACAAGGATAAACAGCTAATTGAAAGAGATCCACGAGCTAATCCAGAATTTTTGGACCTGAGTTTATTTTTACTTCCTTCCCAGCAGAAGGAAGTCTGGCCATAGCCTGGTTTAGAGTTTGTAACATAAAATCACTGGATTTCAGACANGCTGCTCACAGAAGCCCCATGACTACCAAAACCTGGCCACACAAACGCAGGACATGACCACAAATCAGGGAGCAGCTGCAGCTCGGCTCCCCCATTGCAGTCTGAGGCTGAGTCCTGCTGCAGCTCTATCTCATTCATCCAAGAGGACAGATGAATTAGAGCCAGAACAAGGATAAACAGCTAATTGAAAGAGATCCACGAGCTAATCCAGAATTTTTGGACCTGAGTTTATTTTTACTTCCTTCCCAGCAGAAGGAAGTCTGGCCATAGCCTGGTTTAGTTTTTGTAACATAAAATCACTGGATTTCAGACATTCACCCATGAGACAAGAGGAAACGGCCTCAAGTTGTGCCAGGAGACGTTCAGGTTGGATATTTGGAAAAAATTTCTTCATAGGAAGAGTGATGGAGCATTGGAACAGGTTGCCCAGAGAAGTGGTGGAATCCCCACCCCTGCAAATGTTTCAAAAACAAGCAGACATAGCACTTCATGACAGGGTCATGACTGTATTTGGTCAAAAGTCGGACTTAATAATTGTGGAGATCTTTTCCAACCTTAATAATTCTGCTATTAGTTCTTCTTTTTTCTTTTTTTATCTCTCAATCTATTATAGGTTCTTAAATCCTTTTGTTTTTGCTGAGCAAAAGAAGTGCAAATATGTCAAATTTTAAGACAATCAACACAGTATTCAAAGATAGCTTTTTAGGGTGGGGTAAATCTCCCTTGGAAGTTCTTCTCTCTGTTTTGTGTAAACCATGTGCTGAGATTCATTCATCAAACTCTTTTTTTAGTTCATCTGAATTATAGAACCATAGAATGGTTTGGGTTGGGAGGGACCTTCTAGTTCCCCTGGGAAGGATCATCTAATTCCAACCCTCTGCCATGGGCAGGGACACCTTCCACTAGAGCCCAGCATGCTACTGAAATTAATTTATTGCACCTAAATTCAGGCACTCTGACACTTTCTGATAGCTGCTTTTAAAACCTGTCAAATCACACCTCTGAGCCCTACCTTCACCTGCCAAGTTTGTGAACAAATAGAGACAGTTAAATTTATTTCTTTGTTTATAAAGTCTATATCAGTTTTCAAATTAAGTTTCAGTTGTATGTGTTTTGTTTTTTTTTTACAAAATTAAACACACAAGTAAATAAGAGCCAGCTCCCCAATTTGATAAAAATGTTATATAGGAGTTAATTTACTGATTGTTTAAATGTTATGTTTCATTTTGTAAAAGTAGGCAGATGTTTCAACATTTTCTAAACAAAAATGCAGGCAATAATTAAAAACATCCACCTACAAAGGAAAAATAAATGTAAAAGAAGCTAAAACCAAAGACAGCTAATCAAAATAGACTTGGATTAAATGCTCATATTAAATCCAGCAAAAAAAAAAATCATTTTTAATTCAGCACAGCCTAATAATTTTCCTCAGGCTTGTTATTTCAGCAGCAAACTGAAAAACATTCCTTTATCCAACTATTGTTAATAGAAAGATTGAGCTATGGCCAAAGAAGTATCAAAAGGGAATATCTTCAGTGCTGAGCACTGGAGCTGGAGCTTGGCAGAGCCGACAACTCCTGTTCTAATCAGGAAGAAATGTGCTCCATCCCTGTGCCAAGAATACACAAGCAGCTGAATATTCCATTGTTTTTATTTACTTATTTTCCAGGTAGTTCAGGTATCTCTAACTACCCTTAAAAATGAGGAGGAAAAAGACATTACGTTATTTGTATTGCCACTAGCTAGAAAATGATGGATTCCCCTAGCATGGCTGGAGGGGTTTTGTGGGATTTGCTTTTATTTTTTTTTTTTAATCTTCCCTTCATTAATATTTAAGTCTAGACTTAGGGAAGAGAAAATGAATACATAACAAACAACAACCCAAGTTACTCTTTGTAGGTCTAGTTTGAAATTCAGAGCACTGGTAGCTGTTGAAAATATCAAATGGGAAATATCTCTTTTGTGGGACAGAACTGCACCTCAGCAAGAACCCAGTAACAGTTCCTAATGTTGTGTTTGTGCTGCCTCATCCACTGATTACTGTAAATTGGCACAATTTCATCCTACTGATAGAGCACTGCCAGATTACTCAAATGGATAACCTGGATCACTGCTCAGTGGCTCATTTTACAGAACCCCATAACTAAATCCTATTTTCCTCTTGGAGAGAAAAGTAAATCTCTGCTGATGCAAACTGAACTTGGCTTTGTTTCGTGCCTGGTTTCAGGAGAGCTTAACTAAAATTATTCTACTGGCTTGGTGGATGGTAGAATCAGGGGGAAAAAAAATTAAAGAGGAAAAACTTTTTCATGTAATTAAAAAACCACCCAAAATCTCCAACCCTGAAATGCCTAATTAAACAGTTCTAGAGAGAAGTGGCCAGAGGCAGAATTTGGCATGGAAAATGCATTGAAGAAACCGTTCTAAAGGACCCAGTGAAAATGTGTTTTGATTTGATTAAGTTTTAAGTTTTCTATGAAAAAAAAAAACAAAAAAGAAAAAAAAACATTCTTCAAAGCAGTAAACTCAGTAAGTTCCTTCAGAATTATTAGTGTCAGAAAGAAAATAATAATTTCTAACAGAAGCATAATATGACCTGAAACAAGAAGGTCCAGTTTTGAATTTTATCATCACCAACTTACTCAGAAAATCTACCCACTGTTCTTCTTGCCAGTCCTAATCAGCTCATTTTTACAGTGGTTTGAGGTTTGCTTTTAGACTGGTTTGTAGGGTTACTCTAAAGGTCAGGTGTTTCTCCAGGAGTGTGAAAAATAAGCAGAGTCTGCAATCTGTACAATTCTGTGTGCATCTGTCCCCAGGTTTTGACATGGATTGGTGTTTTGAGCCAAGGAGATCAATTACCATAATATTACCATTCTTTTTTAACACCAATATTTTCCTTGATTTCCAGCTCTGGAAATCCAGTGACTGCTTAAGAATTGGTTTCCTACAAACAAGTTAACAAATAAATAAACAGTTCCTCCCAGAAAAAGCTGCTATTTCAAAAATAATCTTCTTTTAAAACAACAAATGCATTAGGGGCTGATTCAATGTTAATTATTTGCAGTTGGAAAAATTGAATAACTAAAAAAACAATATAAATTAAAATTTTATTATACACTTGCATATAATAAGGGGTTTATGAACCCCTTTTTCAGCTTGATGAAGAAGTTATAGAATAACCAGCTTAAGCAAGTACAATTTTTATGCAAATAACTAAAAGAAAACAAGGAATGCTCACATTCTGACCATATCTGCTTATTTTAATGCTGATAACTCAGTGATTTTTAAGCTAAACTTTCATTCTAAGACCAAAAGTAATTTCACTGGGGACAATTTCCAGATGGGCTTCACTCTTTTAACCCCCAGACATCTCCACTGTAAAATACTCAATTAAATTTTGCAGCTTTGACTGTTAATACTGAACTAATAACTTATTTTTTTCATAGTTATTTTGTTTTAAGCAGTTTGGAATACTTGAGAACAAAATTTGCATGTAACAGCTCTAGAAATACAATAATAACTTAAAGTAGTGATTTTGATCCTTGCTAGTAAGAAAGTGTTACATTGGGTAAAAAGCTTTCTCCAGAGAATACCTCCATAATGAAAATAAGTAGTACTGAAATGTGCATAAAGTTACAATGCTGATAAGGCAAAACAAGGTATTTCTCTTGTACCTACTTTACAGTACAGAAGTACTTACTGCACATAAATACTGATTTACAACTCCTGCATCCCCATGGCTTTTCCTACGTGATCAAGGTGGAGATTATTCTCATTTAAAAGGTGGTCATGTAACATATCGGAAAATATATATTTTTTTAAATTGTTGATGATTTTTCAGTCTAATCTAAATCTGTGAATGTCTTCAGCAGATCTGCTGTATTCACAGGGCCTTGCAGTGTGACTTTAACCTGCAGGAACTGAGTCAAATGTTGAGTGAGGCAAAGGGCCCCTCACTGTGTCCGAGTCAGCTGGAGGGATGAAGAGAAAGTTTTTCAAGTTTTACCTGTGTAATCCAAAACCTGTTTCCAAAATAATGTAGTCATAATAGGAGTCCTGAGGAAATGTGTTCATTCTGTGCTCCAGCTTTGAAAAATACCTGATTGATTTACCATACCAGCAGGGCAGGAATTCTGGTTCTGAAGGCTGCCATTTGTGCCAACAGCATTTTGGGATCTTCTCTCAGTTCCAGGTACTTGTCAAGTAGAACTGCAAACCAAAACCAAGGAGCACATTGGGGTTGGTTCTCTCTCCTTGTACATTCCAGTCTCTCCATCATCTCCAGCTGCTCTTCCTGCCAGGACATGTGATGAGAAAATGGATTGGAGCAGCACAGAGCCATGGAATGCCAAAGCAGACAGTACTTCTCATCTGCCCTGAGGGTCCAGTGTCCCAGAGGAGTTATCTGTGTTAGCTTTGCTCCTTTTCCATGGGATGCCACTTGAAGAATTAATACAGCAGCCTGGTGGGGGCGATTATTGCTGTGCCAGCAATACCAGATCTGTATCATCCTCTCTCAGAACAGAAATTCATCCCTGAGCAGTGATGCTGTCAGGTTGGAGCAGCAGGCTGGGACTTGGCTCATCACAAACTGCAAACACAGGAAGGACCCACAGGCTGCCTGTGCCACTGTATAACCCCACAAACACTTTAGAATATGAGATAGTTTGAACCATCTTCCTTTATTCTGGGCTTAGAATGAAACAGCAACCTCCTCCTGCCCCATTTCGGTGCTAAGAACCCTGTAGAAGGTGTGAAATCTAAACCAGATGATAGTCTGCCAAATTGATGCTCAGTTTGAACATTATATTCACTGAAATTACATAAGGATGAATCAAATGAACAATACTAGGCACAATCCATGTGAAGCAACTTTCTCCAAAACAAGGAGAAAAAACTCAGGAATGGAGCCTTGATTCGCAGAGGCTGAGCTCGTGCTGTTCAGTAATTCAAGCAGGGACACACAACTTTTAGGCAACACAAAGCAGTCCCTTCTTCCTGGTTTGGTAACTTACTCTCAAGAGGTATTTTCAGGTCACACAAGAAATCTGAGGTAAATCAAAATTTTGGGTATACGACATCATGTAACTACCAGAGATAGCTCTATTTCCTCTCCTGGAAAAAAGAAATCAATGTGCTAGAACATAATAAAGAGTATTTCAGGGAGATTTACCCTTCTGCAATGACTGTTCTGATTTAACAAGGGTAGAAAAGTATGTTGTCTATGCTTTCTTATTAAAACATAGAAAGAAAATGGTCCTTAGTGTAGAAGTTACATGTGATCCATCTCTGAATCCAGTGCAGATTTATGGGAATGAGTGGCTTGGAACATAGAGGTATTCATTATTACTCCACTGCATAAAAAATACCTTTAAATTAAAGAGGATTTCTCAGCTGAAGTGGAACGGTCAACTGTGAAGTGGTGGAGTCACCATTCCTGGAGGGATTTAAAAGCCTTGTGAATGTGGCACCTGGGGATATGGTTTAATGGTGGACTTGGCAGTGCTGGGTTAATGGCTGGACTTGATGATCTCAGAGCTCTTTTCCAATCTAAATGATTCTATGACATCCCAGATTTCAGATTGCACTGCCCACCTTCACCCCTCAGAGTCCCCTGCAGCCCTGACCACTCGTTGGTACCAGCTCCTAATTAAAACTTCAGTACCATTATCTTTGGTTGAAAAATGTCAATTCCCCTTTTTAAAATGTTTCTGAAGACTCTGTTCACCTTCTGAAACCTTACAGTTGGAGATCCGCTAGTATGATTTATGAATAATTACATCAGCATTTCTGGGGTTTCAATTTTCTTCTTTTTCTCTTCACTTTTCCTTCTTTCCCTGCAGTAAAGGATGAGTAAGACTGGTGGCAAAAGCAGGCTTTCAGAGCATGCCTGGCACACAGATAATATGATTCTCATTGATATTGGATGGAACAAGCCAGAGAGCCAGGTGTGCCTCGGGACCCAGAGAGGATGTGTGAGAAAAAGAGAGCGAGCTGTCAGGAAAGTGAGCGTGGGACTCACAGGACACGATACGTGTCGTCAGGACTCTGCAGTGTGTGAGAGCACTGAACCCGTGGATGCCCTCATGGTTACAAATAGAGATGCTTTTCTCCCCAAACGTGCTCTACTTTGTTCTGCTTTCCTACCCGACAGCTGGTTGAGCTGCCTTAAAACTTGAGAGCTCGGCAATTTCTCCCCAGTTCCTTCCCCCAGTCCCACCCTTCCTGCTCCTGCTCTCTTTATCTCTTTACCCTGAAAAACGTTAGCGACGATAGCAAAACTTTTAATTTTTTTTTTTCCCTATACCTGAATAACCTCTTGTGTGCAGGATATTTTCTGCTTTAGGGCACAATCTGTTGCAGCACTGCTATAACTGCTGCTAAGGCACCTATTGTCATTCTCCCTGCCTCGGCAGCACGGCGTTCTGTCGTGTTCCTCAGCTGTGAACCCGGTGATTTATTGATAATGCTAATCTTGCTTGAAAGTTATAGAGCTTGTAAGTCAAATGTGTTTAAGGGGAGAGATGGAGATTCCTGCTCCCCAACTTTTATTGTTTGCATGTCACAATAATTGAGTTTTTCAGCCGGCGTTGGAGGAGCTCAAGGTGTATCACAAGCATGAATGGAGCCTCTCCACGGTCCCAAAAGGGGGTTTTTTTACATCCTCATTAAACGCAAGAAACTGAGTACCAGAAATGACAATACATAACTTAACCTACCTCACATTGAGTAACCACATAGAGCTGAGCCTCAAGGGGCTGTTGGGCAAGTTTTACATTATCTCTTTTACAATATCTCATAATTGATTTGTGCATCCATATCCTCTCTTGAAAACACAATTTTCTATTAAAAACAGTTTGGATGGATACATTTTTATTACCTTTCCTATATGATACTCTCCTATGGTAAAAGATGGTCCCTGCCCTGAAGTGTTTTCTGTCTGATCAGACAGACAAAATAAGTTTTACAACCTCTATTTTGCAAATGGGGAAATAGGATACAGAGACATTAAGGAGACAGCTTCTGCAAGATCTCAGAAAAAGAGATTTTCAGATATCATAAAGAAATTGCAAATTCTGACCACTTATGGAAATGAAGTTATTAGAGAGATAAATAGATAGGTATAAAATTGTCCATTTCTTCCTCTCATACTCCTTATTAAAGAAGGATCTGGATTTTACTGTCATTGTGATATTCAGCTTTTCTTCAACATGGGAAGATGATGCTTAGATTTATTTTTCAGATGATGATCTCTGTCACAGAAAGGCTAAAACTTCATTCTAAAAACAGATTTGAGCACCCAAATGCCTCTGTAATCTCTTCAATTCAATATTCTGATGTTACTGGGATTTGCATGAGCCCTGTTCAATTTTGTCCATGCTCTAGAGATGCCTGAAGTCCCTTAAATATGTTGGCACAACAATCTCTAGGGTCTGATGCCACCAAGTGATTAGAAATCCTAATTATATCAAACCCAGTGCCTTCCAAGTGTGTTCCACTGCCTGGTTTACCTGAAAGGCTCCTTAGAGGCAATTAAACTTTTATTTTTTTAATATTTTTTTTCCTCTTGAAAGACAAAGTGGAATTTTCATCATATCAGCAGTTTAGTGTATAATCACTTAGGATACAGATACAAGTCTCACTCCAAAAATAGGTTTCACTGTCTATTCATAATGAAACTGCTTTCACAAAACTCCCTGGAGGCATCTGTTGGTGGCAAGGGCCCAGATCCCACCTAATGTCAGGCTTTCAACTCAAGTGCCCAGTTTAGAGTTCACTCATTTTTTAAAATTTTAGTTTCTCAGAAGGTAATCATCCATCCTTGATAGGACCAGGGGGAATAACTTTAAGCCAAAAGAGTGTAGATTTAGACTGGGTATTTTGAAAAATTCTTCCCTGTGAGGGTGCTGAGGCCCTGGCACAGAGTGCCCAGAGAAGCCGTGGCTGCCCAACTCTGGAAGTGTCCAAGGCCAGGCTGGATGGGGCTTGGAGCAAGCTGGGATAGTGGAGGGTGTCCCTGTCCACGGCAGGGGATTGAAACTGGATGATCTTTAAGGTCCCTTCTGACCTGTTTTAGAAATTAATCACCAGGGGAGGGACTAAAGCCCAAATCCTAGAGCTTTACCCTGAGGATGTCCTCACCCTCAAAAACTCTGTAATAACCGTATTCAAACTTCTGTGCAGTCTTACTAATGGGCCAACTTGGCATTTCTAGACAATTAAAATGGTATGTACCAAGAGAAAATGAGCTCAGAAGTCACTGACAATTCTGGGAATGAATGCCAGTTTGTCTTTTACAGTGAACTCCCAAAGACTCCATTCCTGCTCAGTTCCCTTTCTGTAGGTCTGTATGATACCCTGTGCAGCTACACTAAGAAAAGAAGACAAAGCACTGAAATAACCACCTTTATGCTTTAAAAATACTGAGATATATGTGCATCTATCTGTCAAAGCCTCTAAAACCCACTGAAGCTCCTCTCCAGCCTTCTGGCTTTTGTCTCCACAGAGTGAGAGGAGGCAGTTGGCCGGCATGAATCAAATATTCAGGACTGCAAAATTCACTCCCATCTGTTGTAAAACCAGTGCAAGCATGAAAAACTGAGAGGTGAAACAATTTTTCAACCTCCCCAGCAATCTCATAAATTATCTGCAGCTAAATAACCTAGAAAGCAGAGCAGAGTCTCCCAGCCTTAGGTAACAATTACACTATGTGAACTTTAAGAAACCTCATGCTAGCACTCAAAATTAGGAGCTTAATACGCAAATGAATTGTGAAGGCTTGGTGACAGCAGTGTTTAGAAAATGCTTTTTGCAACCCACCCAGGTGTTGTTCCAAATTGTTGCTGAATGGGGAAATGTCCTGGATGGTTTCACTGGGGAAGAGGATGTGTAAACTGGTTTTACCTCTCTCTGAAAGCCTTGATTTTCTTGCCCATGAAAGCCCACGAATGTTCAGGATTCCTGCTGGACATCCAGTGCTACATTTCAACACCAATGCAGCTGTTTGACTTTTCCTGAAATCAGAACAAGATTTTAGTTCTTAACGCCAGTCCCTGGCAATGTTTTTAAAAGCTGTTTCTCCCCCCATTCAAAATGCATCAATATTTTACCAGGCCAAGCTGAAATGCTTCATCCCTGTTGTTTAAGTTTTTTATTTCCTAGTTATCTGATTTCCTCAGCCTTCCAAATTAATATTCTTTCTTCTGATGGCCTTCAAATATTTTAAATCACTATTTTTTACATATATAACTACCCAACACAGCCATTCATCAATGTTATGCACTTATGAGCCTTCCACCAACACTTTTGTGCAGCTCAGAGTCCAGAATTCTCAGTTAGATGGGAAGGGGGAGCTCACAAGCAGGAGATGATGGTTTCCCAGGAATCCCACAGCTCCTTTGCAGAGCACGGCTGGGCTGAGCATCCCGTGACCCTGTGAGGCTTTTCAGTATTTGGTGCTCAACCAGCTGCTTCCATAGGGGAGGAACATGGGAGCTGGCAGCCTTTGTGCCCCTGTGAGCCCAGGAATGGTTGGGGTCAGCTGCCAGGGATGCAGACAAATACCTGAGCTCCAGGTTTGCCTGCACTGGAGAGGATCACAGGTCCATCTGATGCATTCAGTTCACAGTTCCCAGAGCTGGAGAAAGACAATTATGAGTGTCCCCATTTTACAGAGATGACAAATGCACCAGACAGAAGCTGAGGAAGTCATCAATAAGGTTTAGGAATAGAATCTCAACCTCTCTGCACAGACGTGATGCCACGCTGCTATTTCTTCTGCTTTTCCCTAAGGGCTCATCTTCCTGTGGAAGCATCTGAGGCAATGTGCAGCCCACGTGCACACAAAAGCAGACAGTACTGATACACACAGGCATCTCTGGCTCTGCAAAGCCATAAACACATCCACCAAGAAATAATTTTATTCAAGAAAATCACATGTTTCTCTCAAAATATGTCCCTGCCTTCTGAATTGTTTCATAATTACATGATCTCCAAGTAACTGCTTTTCCTCTAGTGCCTCATAATCCGTTCTACTCTCATTTTTCTTGGCATTTTCACTTTTTTCCAGGAGTACAGGCCTCAAGCAGGTGTCTCAGGCTTGTTCTCATGAGTACTTAATAGCAGCATACTAATCTCCTCTGGCTTTTTGATTTAATGTCTCCCAAAATAACATTGGTCTATGTTATTTATTTTTTCCCACTGTAATACATGTCAGGCATGTAACAATTATACTGCTTACTCTCATCCCAAATTTCTTTCAACATTCCCTTTTTCCCAAGCCTCTGTTTCACCTGCTGGCAAATAGCTATATTCCTAATTACTACACCCAGGTAAAACAAGGAATGATTTCACCCTTGTTTCTTAAAAATACATCTCTTCTGGTAACCATAGCAAATTGTTTTTGATTTTTCCTTATTAGTTATTCATGAGATTCAATTTATCATTATTATTAATTCTAATCTCTGCAGTATATAAATCAGAAATCTCATTGCTTAGTATTAGTGCCTGACCATTCTTCTCTCTAACTAATGACCTGTCATAGATATCTGGGTCTAAAAGTCATCAGGAAGCTGGAAAGTATTTAATTACTATTAAGTTAATAAAACAATGATCGAACTAATAGTGAAAAGCTGTCAGTGTTTTGCTCCCAATTAATAGGAAAATAAATTAGCAATACACCCAGAATGACATATCAGCAATCAAAGTAATTTCTGATACAAGGGCAATTTTGAGGCTGCATTTCCCTTTGCCAAAGACTTGCACTGACACTCATCACCTTGGGAAAAGCACAACTCTGCCATCTCCACTTCTGTACAGTTTACTGGGAGAATTCTCTCACACATTTCTATCAATTTTAACCTTTCTGTGTGTAATATGTAATGGAAAGCCAGTTTTTCCAAAAGTCCAAATCTCAGTACAAAGATCATAACTGTATTGAGAAAAAATAGTTTGCCCCTTTGGTACCCCAGACTTTTAAAATCCATGTCCAGCAATTAATTCCCCCCTTCGTCTGCCCTAACCTTTAATTTAGTTCAAGTTGATATCTAAATTTTATCAGATGGATATTGGCAAGTTCTCTGAGCAGTCTCACAAGCATCTGGATAAGAATGGAGTGAGTGATTAGTGTAGGATGCAGATGTGCACTGGGAGAACAGGAGATCCACCATCTGGCTTTGCTGCTGAAGATTATCCAATTACTGCCTTTGGGGTCATTGTAACCTGCAAATCCCCCACAATTCAGTACCCAGCAACGAAACTGGTTGCAGGAAATGACAATTCAGAGGTGAGACAATACTGATAATCAGGGAACAGTTTTAATGACAATAACTTTAAATTGATTGCTACACAGGTCTTGGACATTTTCTTTTTATTGGCATGAATTAATGGAAAACTCTTGAATATTCACAATAAAAACAAACAAACAAAAAAATCCTTCATAATCCAAAGTAGATCTTTCAATAGCAGGAATTTTAGGATTGGATGGAGCCACCTGCAATGTCAGGCTTTATGGCCTCAGAAAAACAAATATGTTTGAAGTGACACTCTTATCCCGAAGAACTGGTGATTTGAAAATGTTTGTCCTCTCAAGTTACAAGGAAGGAAAAACTGACAAACAGCTGCTAAAGGTCCCAGAACTCCTGGTTTTTCCCAGTTCAGAACAAATATCAAGGATCAATGTTTAAATAAAATTCAAGTTGTACTTCTGGGGCAGATTGAAAGGCTGAGAAAGGCTCATCACTACAAAAATGCAGAAAAATAAGGAAAGTGGTAAGCAAAGAAGATGAATTTGCAAAATCACATGGATATTTCAGATCTACAGGTCTATAATTAGACATGAAGGACTGCACAAAGTTCTTTAATTGCATATGGACCTACTGATCTATAACTGCACACAAATTTCTGTACAATGCACGCACACATATATATTTCCTGTAGCATAACACCACAAGTAGGTTACTGTTTATATCCTGTTGTTTGTTTTATTTTTTTTTATTTTTAACCACATAGCCATAAATTATACACTTTGGGTATAATATAAATATATGTGTGTATATAATATAAATTGCATAAATACAGATGAACTGCTGCAGTTGTCAGATCATCGTTAGACTGTTTAGGCTTTGAAGTCATTCTTTATTACTCAGTTACTGTGATTTTCTGACTTTGATTGCTATAATAACATCAAAACACAGTGCAGCTTTTAAATATATTCACTTCAGCCTTTGTTCTTAAAAGAGACCAGTTATTTATTTCTGTCTTCTGAAGAATCTCATAATCCAAGGAAGGAGTCAAGTGTCAGGAATGCTATGAAATGACTGAGGATTCATGTCCATGCTGGTTTTTACATAATAAACCTGTTTGTGATTTTTTCATATGTGCATTTTTATGCGTGTTTGTGTGTGTTGGAGAAAACCAAATACTAACAAAGTTTATGTTCTTGTATATGTATGTATAAAAGTATAAGGAAAAAAAAGGGCTGCTGACAAAATGCTCACAAATCAGAAAGTCTTGCCAGCATAAAAAGATTATATGAAAATACCAAATATATATTTTGGCAGGATTTTATGGTAAATCCAGACATTACTATTCATATAAATATTTGCCCATTCAGTCATGAAAACCCTACTAANTAACCACATAGCCATAAATTATACACTTTGGGTATAATATAAATATATGTGTGTATATAATATAAATTGCATAAATACAGATGAACTGCTGCAGTTGTCAGATCATCGTTAGACTGTTTAGGCTTTGAAGTCATTCTTTATTACTCAGTTACTGTGATTTTCTGACTTTGATTGCTATAATAACATCAAAACACAGTGCAGCTTTTAAATATATTCACTTCAGCCTTTGTTCTTAAAAGAGACCAGTTATTTATTTCTGTCTTCTGAAGAATCTCATAATCCAAGGAAGGAGTCAAGTGTCAGGAATGCTATGAAATGACTGAGGATTCATGTCCATGCTGGTTTTTACATAATAAACCTGTTTGTGATTTTTTCATATGTGCATTTTTATGCGTGTTTGTGTGTGTTGGAGAAAACCAAATACTAACAAAGTTTATGTTCTTGTATATGTATGTATAAAAGTATAAGGAAAAAAAAGGGCTGCTGACAAAATGCTCACAAATCAGAAAGTCTTGCCAGCATAAAAAGATTATATGAAAATACCAAATATTATATATTTTGGCAGTATTTTATGGTAAATCTAGACATTACTATTTATATAAATATTTGCCCATTCAGTCGTGAAAACCCTACTAACAGGGAAATTAAAGTGGTTTGGATTTAAATGGGCTGCATAGGGTTGAAATATCCAAATACTTTTTGTTTGTATAATCAGAAAACAATTATTATTTCTTTTCAAATATCTTGCAACTTTCTATATTTAAATTTGTTTTGCTTGTTTTGTTTTTTGTTTTGTTTTAGGGTTTTTTGATTGATTTGGTGGGGTTTTTGTGTTGTTTTGGTTTGGGGTTTTTTTTGTTTGTTAATAGTATGAATATGGTGATCTCTTGGGATTTTATGTGTTTATAGAGATGAGGGCTGGAGCCCCTCTGCTCTGGAGCCAGGCTGAGAGAGTTGGGGATGTTCTGGAGAAGAGAAGGCTCCAGGAGGAGCTCAGAGCCCCTTCCAGAGCCTAAAGGAGCTCCAGGAAAGCTGGAGAGGGATTTTTTACACAGGCCTAGAATGATAGGACAAGAGGGAGTGACTTCAAACTGACAGAGAGCCGTGTTTGATGGGATACTGGGAAAAAAATATTTCCTGTGAGGGTGGCAGGGCTCATTGGAGAGTGGTGAGGATTTTGTGGGTAGAGGGCAGAAGAGGAAGAACAGATGCAGACCTTAAGAACTGATGGGTAGAAGGACTCAAAAGAGAATAAGAATTTTTACAGTATGTACATATTTACAGTTTACAGTGTCCGGGGTGCACATTGAAAATATTTTTAAACACAATTTGTCTCACTGTTTGTGTTAGTGGAGGAATTTGTCAGAGCTGACTGCTGGAAGATAATTTCCTGAAGTCTTTTTCATGGAAAAACGTTTTACTTAGCTTGATATGAATACAACCTGATAACGCAGTAAGACTCCAAACCTTCAACCCCTAAATATAGAGCATCCAGGATATATCTATTTATATGAGTTGAGAAGATATTAGAAATGTTTCTCTAGTGGTTCTAGTTTGCAATTCTGCACATCTTTTGGAGACTTACATAAAACCAAAGCTTCCTTTGTTTCACTAATCAAGGTCCTCTCTTTTTGTGAATTTCCTCAGTGAATGTCTTCTCCCCATTATGAGGTCACAAAACCACCCCAAATTAATTTCAGGAGCTCTGCACAGCAAATGATTGAATTATTAAGGTAGAAAAGGCCTTCAAAATATCAAGACTAGTTGTTAACCCAGCACAACCAGGTTCACCACTAAACCATGTCCCCAGGTCCACACATCTTTTAAACACTTCCAGGGATGGAGACTCCATCACTGTCCTTGTCAGCCTGTTCCAATGCTTGATCACCAAATTATGTAATTAAGATTAAAACCCAGATAAGAAAAATGCCACAAGGAATGAAAAGAACCTTCAGGAGAAAGCATTTAAACTAATATCTTTGAATTAGTGAAATATCTTTTGTTATCTGTCAGAACCAAGGGGCGTATCTCACAATCAAATTTATATGCGAAGGGACTCAAGAAAAATTATGGTAGGTGCAAAATAAATCATGAGATCTTCTATAATTTTATTTGTGGTTAAAAGTGAATTAAAGTATCCTGTTTAAAACCACCATAATCTCAGTTTCAGTGCCCCAGGGTGAAGTTTTGGACCCAGCTCGACAGAAGGCATAGTTTTACCTCAAACTTTATTAACAATCACCTCTTTTTCTTTTTCTTTTTCCTTTTCAGTTAGTATAGCACTGCTGAAATATAGACTAAATATATATCATGGCACAGAGAGAAAAATGTCTATTTGTCAAAATGGTAATATAGCTTTAGATTTCTATAATAAATTATAAAATAAAAAAGTAAAATGCGCTGGTTCTCTTGAAATAAAGAGCAAAACTTAGGTTAAAAATAGAATGTCATCCCTGTGTAATGCACACTTCTGGTTTATTTCCATTTTAAAAAGAAAATAATACTATTTCTTTGTCTTGGAGAATTTTCCAAGACAGGAAGCAGAAAGTGTGCAGATGTTCACTTGACCTAGAGATTGGGATACAGAAATTATAAGAATAAATATTACATGCCTAAGTAACTCCCTTTTCTTTTTCCAGGGTCTTCAATGATTGTGTTAAAAAATTGTGTGACCTTAAGGTCCCTAATTTGTGAGAGGCAGATTTTAAATACAAAACCAATTTTATAAATTTCACAATAGCTTGTCTTAAATTAATCTAAAATCATTTTAATGGACGGAAATTTGACATTTCAGTTATGGTAGGTTTTCCTTTTTCCATGAAATATGGATATATTTTCATTATTATGCAAACATTAGAATTAGTTGGACTAATTATTTGACTAAGCATCCCAAGAAAGTATAAGGATGGAACATGTATTCCCAGGGATGATAATTGTGCTCATTTTGGGATCCGGGATGAATACTAATTTGACAACTTTCTCTAAATTCCATCCTTGTCTATAATAACCACCTTAGCTTAGGTCAGTGGTCTTGAAGCAATATGCAGCAGTCCTAACTGATTTCAACATTTTTATCTTCCTCAGAATTATGCATAAAATCTCTGTCTCTCCTGTGAGACCATCTCGAATAAATTGCATTAATTCCTGTATTTGCTGAAACTGTCTTTCTCTTGCTAAGCCACGTGCATCCAATTATGTGAAATGGGAAAAGCTTTAAAATATCACATTCTGGCATGAAGTGTTTGAAAATCTTTGGGGGATATTAGTTTGTCTTTAATAACAAGTCCCAAATTGTGCCTAGTGGGCCTCTTCTCTGAAAACAAAGATTCCAAACTGCTATTAAAAGAACCCCCAAAACAAAACCCCAAATTATCTCATGGTTGCTATCTGTCAAATGAAGAATAATTCTGTAATGCACAAGAAAGGATGAAAGGTAAAAAAGCAAATTAATTCAAAAGGAGAAGCTATTTTTATTTATTTCAAGAAGTACAAGGGAAAAAGGTAGGTTTTTTCCAGCCCCTCTTCCCCTACTTTCATAATTAATGGTTTCTCTGTACTTATGTGGGCTTTTTTTTTTTCTTTTTTAGTGAAAATTAGGACTATTTTCGAGGGGAAATAAAAAGAAAAGAAGAAAAAGGCCTTTAAGAATTTCTACTAGGCATATAAAATGCCTCTTTGTTCTGCATTGTGCTACATTTTGCTGCTGTCAGACACACCATGGAGAGTGTCAGTCGGCATTGGTGGGTTGTTTGGTGAGTACATTTTATTTTCAAAAATTATTTTCTTCCTATAGAACCAAACAGCACTTGAAGCAGCTTGTTTTATTTTGTGTCAGACAGGCATTTGCTTCTGGGTGTATGAAAAGTGCAAATTAGCAACCAAACATCAGAAGAGAGAATGAGGGAAGTCCCCATTGGATAGAGATGGGGGGATTCTTCCCCTTCTTATTTTTTTTTTTCCCTGGGATCTGAAAATGCAGACATTTCCACTGGGGAACAGGAAAGGGAAAAAACATTGCAAATATCATTCACACAAATGGTCTGATCCTGCTCCTGATGGAAGTTACACTTTCTCCCTCAGAATACACAGAGGTGTTACCTTTCTCTCCTGACAGGTGACAGGTACAAACCTAAGAATATTGGACTGGAAAACATATCCTGGATTTCCAAGCTTCTTCCTCAGCTATTGCAGGAATATCTTATGATTCCTATAACATATCTGAAAAATAATTAGAGTTTGGGGGTGTTTTTCTGCTCCCAGTACTTGTACTGCAGGGCTCTTCCAAAACTTTCCTCCTCTGATATTTTATCAGCCTGTTTCAAATTTCCATCCAAAATCTACCATTGTTCTTGGGCCAAGGCTGAAGTTTGATGTGAAGAGTCTTTCTCTGGTGTGTTTGCATCCTGCTGTGTTTAAAGGTGAATGGAAAAAGCACACAGAGTGGCTCATGTAGGGCACAATGAGACAACGTATCCTTCCTCTAACCACCCCTTCTGAATAATCCAAAAGTCAAATCCATGAGGATTCTTGATTCCAGTGAAATATCTTGAGCCCAACAAACACTGGAGCCTCTAAATTTCATACCTTCATGCAGCACCACAAGCTCAAAGGGAGAAGACAACAAACCCATCTCAAAACCAATAGAATGGTGTTACCTGCAAGATCCTTGATATTTTAAATGTATTTCCAGCATTTCAAAAGCTCAGTATAAATAAAGCAAATCAACAAATAAATAATAATTAAAGCTCCACCTTCTAACCTTAGGCATCTGCAACCTGAATGTTCTCTTTCAGGCCAACTCAAAGCATTTTACAGCCTCTGGATAAGGACATGGTTGCCTGACCTGTATAAGATACTTAATCTAGAATCAAATGAATCACAAATAAGAGTCTTTTTTGGTCCTCTTTTTCTGTAAAACTGATCTATGCTAGCATCTCAAATGTAGTTGTCCACATTGTCTGTGACACTGGTCAGCTGAAGCCATCCAGTTTCACACACAACTATTTGTAATTATTTAGATATTGTTGACTTTTTGGTTTGGACTTCCCAATCTTTTTTTGCTGTTTCAGTTTCCAGACTTTCCTATACTCATCTTCCTTTCCATATCTGCTTTTCTTCTTTTTATCTCTGTCATTCCTTGTTCCACACTGTCTTTTCATTTTCTCTGCATCCAGCAAGTCATTCTCTTTTTTTACAATGCAGAAA
>VZTB01017554.1:89869-114987 GCA_013397245.1 Thryothorus ludovicianus | reverse complement strand
AAGGTGCTGCACCTGGCCTGGGGCGATCCCTGAGTCCCGGATCCATCAAGGGTGGAAGAGAGCTTCAAATGAAATGCCTCAGATGAGCGCTGCCTCCCCAGCCACTCCCAGCACTGGAAAGTGTTGGATCTGAGATTACTCCAAGTCCCACATTACAGAAATAAGCATCATAGTTTATAGTTATTAATAGTTAATTAATTTAATCGTAGTTTTAAAATAAATTTAATTTTAAAAGCTGTGAACACAACAATTCTCAAAAAAAAGGAGTGTGTTCAGTCGCTGCAATTAAAATAATAAACAGAAAAACAAATACATTGCAAAGAGATAAAATCAAACAAACTTATCCCACTGATTCTCTGTCTCTGTGCTCCAGAGGCATGAAAGGAAGGGAAGGTTCATAGGAGGCCAGACGTGCAGTCTAACATGAGGTTTGAAACAAGTGCTTTGTCAGCACAGTGTAACAGTGTAAAATATGCTTGGTTTGTCAAAACTACACTTCAGCCACCAGAGCTTTTTGCAGCATTCCAGGACTCTGTGATGCCACCTCAACCTGTGGGGTGGCTATAACCATGTCTTTATTGAGATTTTATAGCCTCAGCCTGCAGTGAAGCCTCTGCACACTCCTCACTGACAGCTCTGCTGGCAGAAGCACACCTGGAAATCTTCATTCCTGAAATGAGATCCCTCGGCATGTCACTCCTCATGGAAGAGGGGACCACTTCCCTTTCCACACATTTCAGCCTTTCTCCCAGAGACAGGCAACAGCCCTGTCCTTCTGCCTGCTGTGGCAGGTTTGCTCAGGAGCTGTGGGGCAGGAGAGGCTCAGAGCCAAAGCCAGAACACTTGTCCCCCATGTTGTCCTGCCCTTGTGCACTCTCCAGTCTGTTTTCTGTAGCCCCTTTCATGTGACACATCCCATCCCATCTGAGTGAACCCTTGTGAGTGTGACTGCTGTCTGAGGAGGATGGTGATGGGTGTGCAAAATCGTGGAGCAAGGGCCAGGGGGGATGCCCAGGAGCCTCTCTGGAAGGTGGTCAGCAGCCTGGCACCAAGGAGGTGCCACCAAGCAGGCATGGGGACAAAGATGCTGGCACACGTCTGGCTCTTGATCTGTAACCCTCCAAACTTGGGAACATCTTCTTCTTAATGAAGGAGTCTTGCTCCATACAAAAAAAGCTCAGAGGCGATGACATCATTAGACCTCCACCTAACTGCTCTTATTTTCAATTCATTTGCAAAATCAGGAGACATCTGATCTATCCAAACACCAATCTCTGTAGAAGAAAAAGTAACGTGTCCACTGTGACCTCATAGTAGAAAAACTGCAATTCATTTAAGGTCATTTAGTTCTTCTTTGCCCAAATGCCTACATCTCTTAATTGCTTAAGAAGACACACTGCCAGGAGCTGAGTGTTTCATTAGATCAGAAATTAGCTTTGCTATTAAAATACAGACCTGGTCCTAAAAATGTCTTGAAAAACAACCATGCCCAATTAATGTAATTGTTGACAAATTGGCTAAGTTTCAGAGCAGATGGGTCACAATGTTTTATTTTGACCAATCATAATTTTGAATTATGTATTTAGATATAAAGCAAAACTGCAGAGCCATGTTTCAATTCTATTAAAATTGACCCAAGTTGGTTGGACCTGGACACTTGTACTCACTTTTGAAGCCCTTCATGCACCAATAATGCAGCCTATCATGGGTTATGATTTAACACAAATCAGAACACAAAAAAAAAGAACAACATGTAAAACCAGAGAAATAATGGCACCATGGTGTTTGTAATAACCATAGCCTACCTGTATATCACCTGCTAGTTTTGTAAGGGTCATAATTTATAAGTGCCATTATTATAACAATTTTGCTTTTCTCTGTAGGATCACACTTTTCACTTTCTCCAAATCTGCCTTCAAACTGAAAGACAACAGGTTTAGCTTAGATTTTAGGCAGAAATTCTTCTCTCTGAGGGTGGTGAGACCTTGGTATATAATGCCCAGAGCAGCTGTGGCTGCCCCTGGATCCCTGGCAGTGTCCCAGGCCAGGCTGGACATTGGGGACAGCCTGGGACAGTGGGAGGTGTCCCTGCCCATGGCAGGGGTGGCTCTGGATGGGCTTTAAGATCCTTTCCAACCCAAACCATTCTATGATTCCATATCTGGTATTTATTCCTGAGCAATCACAATTTTGCAACAGGGACAAAGGCTAACAACAGACATTTTTGTTGGAATGCACCTGGCACCGCAGTGGAAAAAAGGAAAATTATTTTTGGGACTATTATTTTTTTCTATGATGACGACTCTTCAAAAATATATTGACCAAAACTTCAGTGAAATACCTTGAGTTTTTCAAAACTACAAGGCGACAAGCTGTTCTTTTTGCATTTATTTTTTTTTTCTCCTTTATTTTCACTGCTGGATCCGGTTCTTTTCTCTCCACCAGAGAGCGCCAGGATCCCCAGAGGTGCTGATGCTCGCAATTCCCAGGGATGTGCGCTTCCCTCGGGCAGTAAAAATATTTGTCTGAGTGTGCCC
Organism: Thryothorus ludovicianus; assembly: GCA_013397245.1. Lineage (NCBI taxonomy): Eukaryota > Metazoa > Chordata > Aves > Passeriformes > Certhiidae > Thryothorus > Thryothorus ludovicianus. Next base: position 112,450 of record VZTB01017554.1, on the reverse strand, counting down.
CTCAGAAAAATGCTTGAGAACACTCAGACCAGATTTGGGAATCTGGGACATCAGAAAGAAGAAAAGTAACAAAAGACATCTTCACCTTTTGGACTGAGAGCAGCAGCACTTCAAGGAATTTTGTAGGAAACCACCAGGCTTTGAAAAATGCCTTCCTCCAGAGGAACAGTGAAAATGCTCCAGTTCAGCTGGACAGATCAGAAAATCCAAGGGCCTGTGCATATTTAGAGAGAGGATTCACCTCCAGTGTGATGCTTTTCAGTGATGGTGCAGACTTTTGTTTCTGTCTCCTCCCTGATGCCTCTACACAGCATTAGGGGCACACAGTAGATTAAAGGATCATCATAAAACAAAGATTCTACATGATTCTTTAAACCTTGTAGTAAATATGTGGTAAAAAATACCCAATTTCAAATCTCATTTTAGTATCTGTGAATCTCCTCCAGACTCAGAATTTGGTATTATTACAAGTTTTTTCCCTCATTCTTTTAAAAAATGCATTTACATGCCTTTACAGACCTCTGTGATATTTCTCCTGAAACAGTAACCTGAATGTGAGCTAACAAGGCAAAGTTTTCTTTTTGCAGCATTTGGCTGCTCAGATAATTGATGAGCAAAGAAGCAGCAGCAGCAAATATTGCCCAGCTGTAGTTGTCACACCTGGGGAAGCCCTCAGGATGTGCAGTCTTTAAAGCTTGTTCCAAGACCACCAAAACTTCCCCTGGTGCAAGACTGCAGAGGAAATATTAATAAATATCTTTTGGGTAGTTATTTTTTTCCCCTTAAACTGTTTCATAGGCTTTGTAGCATAAATTAATGGATGCCAAGAGTGATGGATGCAGTTTCTGTCAGCCAAAAAGGGTTAGAGGTGTCACACCCCAGGAACACCTCAGTCATTAGGGAAGAAAGGAATAAGTGGGAACCAAAAAGAGCCACAAATGACACCTTAAAATAGAGGATTATTTTTTTCTTGCTGCTGTTTTTGGCAGAGTCACAGTGTGCTCTCCTCTGTATCTTGCATTTTCCCACACATCACACTTTCTCTGACCTCTTCTGGCTCGTTGCCCTTTTTTCCTTCAGCCACCAGAGCCTGCAAACCCCGGCACGGTCCCTTCCTTCCAGCAGAAGCATCCCTGGATGTCAGTAATCCCAGCAGGTTTTAAACACCTGTGGATTCACTGGAGAGATGCACGGGGCTGGTGAGAGCCTGAGCCCTCAACTATCAGCTCAAAATGATGGGAACAACCAGGGCTCCATGAGAGCTGAATCCATCCCAGATCCTGCACTGATAACATTAATAAATTGTTAAGGGCTTATCAAAACTGCAGAGGCAATTTAAAGCAAATTCTTTGTCAGCTGACTTTCAATGTACTCTGTCAACACATGCAAAATGAAATAAATGTTGTGTATGTTGCTTCATTGCAGCCAACACCTTGAAAATTTTTATTGCCAGAGTATTTCAGGACTGGAAACAGAAATGTTATCCCTGTTGGTCTAAAAGTAAGGATGCTCCTGTGTTTGTACATTGAATGATAGATAGAAATACCCTCGTATGGAAAAATAAACATTGCTGGATTTGTTTGCAGACCAACTGTTTTAGAAGGGGACAGCTGGAATTGGAACAAAAATAACCACAAAAACAGGTGCAATGCTCATGGCATTATCAGTAACTTTTAATAATTTTGATTTGTTTCTTGAGTTTTGTGTCAAACACAGGCTTTTTGGTCTCTGGGGCATTTTCTGTGAGCCATTCTAGCAGAGGTCAGTGTGTGCAGAAATAGTGGTGGAGAGAGGACTGTGTGTCAATATTAACTGAATGCAGGAAGAGCTGGAGGAGTTCTGGTCTGAAAGGAGAGAGAGAGCAAAACCTTTGGGGATTTAGGACAGTGAATGGGTGTAGGATCATATTTACAGGAAAATGAGCATGTACTAAATGAACCAGCCTAACCTTCTGTAACTAAAGAATGAGGACATCTCTGTGCATAAAAAAGCTGATTTTGCAAGAGGAAAGAAGAAGCAGAAAATTGATAACAGACACAGGGGTGTCAACCTACATAACATGACATTACAGTATCAGCCAATGAGATTAAGAAAAAAGACATGTATTTGCCTTGTAGACAAAGTAGAATTTCCAATCAAGAGATGTGTAGACAAAGCAGAGCTCCAATCAAATAATGTGACTGTGATAAGGAATATAAATAATGCTCAGTAGCATAATGAACAGCTTTTTAAAATTCATATTAAATCATGCAAGATTCCTTTTTTTCTCCACAAACAGATCAGAGAGCAGCTCTCCACCCTCTCTTTGCCTTTCCCACAGCTCCCCTTACCTGTGAGGGGCAGGGACACCTCACAGAGGGGCAGGCCATGAGCCTTGTCCCTATTTTCAAGGAGAGGCCCAAATCCCCCCAAGCTTTGATGCCCTTTTTAAGTTCTGATCCAAACATTTGGTCCTTCATCTCCTGCCTGTGTTCCACCTGAGCCATTGCCCCCCTCCCTCTGAGAGGGCAGTGCACACTCACTGCACAGTGACAAGTGCTGGGCTCCAAAGTGCAGCTGAGTGCTCAGCACACCCTCCATGCAACTCTTACCCTTCCCACTGGGGATGTGGGAATCCCCAGTGACACCACTCCTTGACACCCAGGCAGGGATTCGCATGAAACTTGAGGGGCATCAACTCTTGAGACCTTGTCCTCTGTTAAATGTGGGTGAAAGTGGTCAGCGGGTCCAACCACACTGCAAAAATGGGCAAAAGACAGCAAATGTGGAGTTCAACAAGTTGAGAAAACTGGCCTCAGGGTTCTCAGAGAGAGATCACACCTAGTGTGAAGAGAGGAACCGAGTAAATCCCATCACCAAAAGATTAAAAGATCATTCTCTGCCTTATGGGAATCCACACGATACATTCCCACAAAAGGGGGTTTTGAAGAGGGAAATTCAGGCAGCAAAACTGCTTTGGATGAGAGCACTGCAAAACACCAGAAGCGCTGCTGTGTCTTTTCAAACATCTGGCTCAGTCCAGGTTTAGATGGAGACACTTCCTTCCACAAATCACTGATTGCACATGAAGCAGGATTTGGGCTGTGCTCAAGTGTTTAAGAGATTGTCTGGAGCAGTTGCTTTTCCTGTGTTTTCCAGTAAAAGGCTCAGTGAGGCTTTTACTAAAACAAACAAACCCCCGTTATTTTAGCAACGCACAAGTAGCACTTACATCCAACAAACAGAACAAAAGATGCTCTTTTTACAAACTCACTTCCTACCCCGCAGACACAATGGTTTCTACAATAACAGCACCCTCTGCCAAGGGGTTCCAGTAGAAGACACAGTGACTCAAAAGAAACAAAGTGTAAGTTTATTGGACGTCAACATTTCTTAGTCAAGATCTAAGTAAAGAAAACACACGGTAGAAAAAGTTGTACAAAGCAGCAATGGATTTACATTACATTAAAGAAAAAAGTTGCCTTAACTATTAAGTCTCAGTCCTAGAAAAAGTAAAAACCCATCCTGGTGTATTGAACAGATATAGAATGTATAAGGTATACAGGATTATAAACCCAGAGTTGCTTGTCTTACCTCTATAATCCTTTAAAATGACAAGTGATTTTTGTGTAACTAACCAGAAAACTCTCAAGAAAATATATTGGATAATTCCAATTTCTAGTAGGAAACTATTCCCCTGTACCCAAGCACTTAAAGTGATCCCATTTTCCTGCTTTTTTAAAAAGGGACACTGTCAAGAATAAGCCTTAAAAGATGTACTTTTGCACTTAACGCTGCATAAGAGGGTTTGTTCTGGTTTTCTGTACATATTTGAATTAAATCTGCTGCTGCAGTAGTGGGAAGCTTGTGTCTTTGAAAGGTAATGTGCACCACTGAGAGACTGGAAAAGGAAAAAGAGGATTGAGTGCTTTATTCTGGAATACTGAGAGGAAAAACAACATGAAAAATCAGCTCAACCCACAGAATTCTGTTCTATTTCTCAGACATCCTCGCAACAACTGAGGCTGCCCGTGATAGGATTTTCATGCTCAAGCAGCTCAACTGTTATGACTCAATTTGTTTCTAAATTCTTCAATATTATTTATTAATATAAAGTATTTCTAATGTAGGTATGTCCATTTTCTGTATCCAGCCTTTCTCTTGATAGTGTCCCTTTTTGTACAGCAGTTACAGTACAGTTTTTCACAAGTCATTTTAAATAAGCAAGAATCAATAACATTTAAAATACTATCAGGCTGTGTTCAGCAACAACAGAAAAAAACCAAGATTTTAACACTGATTCAATAACAGCAACACTAAAAAAACCCCAACCAAAACAAACAAACAAACAAAAAAAAAACCTCTCAACAAAAAAACAACCCCCTAAGCTTGTTTTGATTTTTATCTAAATCTTCTGGTAGGAAAATGTAAACAATTTTATTGAACAGTATAGGCACATGCCAGATCACAGGCTCATGCCAGAGATTTGCACCCTCACTGTTAGAGCCAAGAAATCAGGCAGAGTCTGTCCTTATCCCATGGGAGGAGCTCATTTTAACACTGCAAGCTTGGAACAGCAACAGAGAACACGCAGAGCTTCGGAGCAAAAACAAACACCAGGAAAAAAAAACCCTCCTGGATGTCCTCTGGCAGCTGTTTGGGGTCACACAAAACACAAAATCTGAGTTTAGAAACAGCCCAGACTAACTCTGGGCTCACCCATTGCCCAGGTTATCTCCTCCATCACCTGCCTCGGGGTGTTTCACTCTCCCTTTCCAAACATCCCAAACCCAGAGACACTTTTGCTGCTGGTTCCTGTGTTTTGCTGCCATTGCTCACGTTCAAGGCCAGTCATGGTCCCAATTCAGCAAAGAACTTGCACAAAACAATTAAAAAAAAAAATAAATTTAAGACTGATCTTAATGGACTTAAGATAGGCTTAGAGGCTTTGCCAACACAGTGCCTGAAAGGAAGAGAAGTCCCAAAGCAAAACACATTTCATGGCTCAACACTGCTCCCCTGAAATGCAACACTCGTTTCCACTCCCACTGAAGCAGGATAGTTCTCTGAGATTTATCTGTTAGGTTATAAAAATAGCAAAAAAAGGACAGAATTATAGATTCTAATCTATATATTAAAACATCTGCACATTCCTGTCACAAATTTTAGAAAAAAAAAAGCAAAACACTTTTTTATATTTAACAAGACCTCTAACTTTGTGTCACTTCAATACACAGCTATAAAATTAAACAAAATATGATGAAGACAGGCTTTTGTATCAATAAATTTGCCTTTTATTTTGGCTGTGGCCAAACTAGACACTCTTCAAAAGACCTTTATTTATAAACAAGCAACTAACATTTTTTTTCCCATAATTTAAATTTTAAGACATATATTAAAGTTATATAAGTGGAAGCATATTTATTCCGTATCCTCCAAAATAAACACTTCTATCAAGGGCTTTTTAAGATACTGTATAAAAGCTAATAGAAAATCAGAACTGCTATATAAACATCTCATATTTAAATTTTAGAGATCCTGAATTCCTTTACTAAACAACAGGAACCAAATGTAAAAAAAAAAAATCACACAGAACACGCTCAAAGTGGAAAACAAAACTTTAAAAACCCCTCCAAAACCAAAGCAACTGAAGAAAAACTTAGGAGGCTACTTAGACCAAAAATATTTTATGGATTCTTTATAATACCTAGTACAGTAGGAAAAAGGTCAGAGTTTCTTCAGAGGTGTTGTACAAGGTTTTGATTTAAAGTGTGTAGAATTTACCACCATAGCACAGAGCAGAATCCCAGCTGAGCTGGCTGCCACCTGCCTTTAGAAAGCACAGGGAATTTGAAAAGGCTACAGCTCAACTTTCAGCCTGTTGTGCACAGGAATCACTGGGGAAAACTCAGGAACCGTTCTACAAAAACACGTTCAGATTTTAAACACACAGGTTTCTTAAATATATATAAAGGGTACTTAGCAAGGCTTTATGTTTTTCTGATTTTTAAAACCAGCTTTAAGTGCAATAACCATTTTATTCTGAAATTGTTTCTGGTAAGAAAGAAATTTATAGTCTTATTAGGTGGAATAAAAAAGTCAGTAATTGGAAATGTCACTATAAAGCAAGTACCTTGTTTTAATTGCAATGCCACTGAAAGAGTTTAACTGATACTCAAGCAAATTAGCCTAATCATACTCAGCCACAGTTAGCCTGAAAGAGGACAAAAAAGAACAACATGTTACTTTCAGAGGTGTCTAGTAGCAATTTTAGATTGTAATAAAAACAAAGCAGAAGAGGCATGAAACTAACATTGCAATTTTTTTGGTAGCTGAAAAAAAAATCAGGGGTCCATCCTGAGCTAATTCTTTCAAACGTCACTTACAGGAAAAATAATTAAAAATCTGTTGGGAAAAAAAAAAGAATTGTGGCACACTTGGCTTTCACTGAGAAAAATCTGGTGTATGCCTAAGGGTGCCCATCCTCAGATTCTTAGGAGTTACACTTGTGCTTGATTTTGCTGAATCTCAGCATCAGCTTGCAATTCTACCTTTTGGGATACTGAAACAACAGTTACACACGTGGTTACACAGGGAATTCAAGCCTCACTCCTGCTCCCCCTGAAACTGGTGACCAAACTCGTGCTGGTTTCAGTGGGCACAGACTGGGCTCTGCCTCAGCAGTGTGAATGAAGTTCCCTTTCTCCCAGCCCTGCAGGGGGAAGGTTGGTCAGGATCATAAACACTGTTTGCGTCATTTCTGCAAGCTCTAACCCACCACAACTCCACTGAGTTCAAATTCTAGCAGAGGAATTTCTCACTGTTGGTTCACCTCCTACTCCTGGGTAAATATTTCCTTGACTTACAGAAAAAATCTGGACCCTTGCTATAGCTCCTGGTAAATATGTGTGATCCTACTTACACGAAATGCTCCAGTTGCTGTTTGAGGTAAAATAATGGAACCACACGGAATATCTGCAGCCCATTATTACCACAATTTTCAACAAATTGGAAAATTGCAACGCAGTCACATATGACAGAAAGCGGCAGAAAAAACTACTCTATATGCATTGTATCCATAAGATGCAGTGATTGTAGTGTGATTTTCTCCTCTGCTTTGAGCTGGATATGTACGCTTAATACAAATCTCAAATACATATTTCTTCATTTATACAGGTGTCTATATAAATATTTACATTTTTAGGTTTTGTTAAAACATATCTTTGTACTCATGGCTGAGCTTATTACTTGTGTTTAGAAACACAACTCATCTTCTGTCCCTTAACGAGCTCTCTCCCGTTGATTTAATAGTTATACATTCCTTTGTAGTTAAAATTACAAACAGTTGTACAAATAGAGGAAACAAAACTATGAAACTTGTCTGACATCCATTCGACCTCAGTTCACGTTATAAACAGTACCATTTGCATTATGATGGCTGTTACACAATGACTTCAGCTACCCAGGTATCCATAGGAAATTAGTCTTTGGGACATTATACAAAGCAAAGTACCCCCTCTCTCAATTTTCCTTAGAAAGTTATAAGTAAATGGCTGAAAGCAGGCTTGCTGCTACTTCTTATATAAAATCTCAGTAATAATATTGCTGACTTTAGATTCTATTTAAATTTGCACAAGTTCCATACAACAACAAAACGATTCTATGTTCCCTTAAAATAGCAAACATTCGTATCCAATAACATCAGGATTACTCAAACTTGAGGTTTATTTGTTATTGCTAAAGGTTTCTAAGACCTAAGTCAATACAGCAAGACACTCCATCCACTTCCTCCCAAACTGCCAGCGCATGGCAACCACTTACACGGAGCTTGTGTGTGTTGGTTTCTTTTTGAAAAACAAATTATGACATTGGTTACAGTATTTCACTACTATAAGCTCACAGTTAGAATCCAAATTGTTGTTTCTCTTTTTTTTTTTATATATAACTTTATATATAATACACACGCACACACCAACATCACGGGATGAAGATCCATGCATACAATCCAGATGCAATTCTATTTCAGTGTCAAATGAAATAAAATAAAATTTATTCTGTTACTACTAGATCCCAGACCACAGTATTTTAAATTACTCTGCTTTCTACCCACTAACCAAGTTATAGTTTTCCCTAATCTCCAAATCCAAGCAGCATCACAAATTCCAGATTTTCCATCACCATTGCTCTGATCCTCCTCCATCTGCAGTCTATGTGGCAGGCCTCTCAGATCCTGAACACAGCCCCCCCAGAGCAGCCCTGCAAGGGTTCTCTTAAAGCTAATTGTGTGTCTGTTCGTGGCTCCAGAGACTGAAAGCCGTTTTGAAAGTCCTGTGGCAGAGTTTGCACATGTACTGTCTCTTGAAGGTGATTGCCGAGAGCGGCGGCGCGTGGTAGAAGAGCGTGTCCGACTCCTGCGGCACGAACAGCTTCTCAGCAGTGCTGGAGCTCTCCGGCAGGCCCGTGGGGCTNGGGGTGGGGGTAAGGGTGGGGGTGACGGGGAATTAGCTGGTGGACACAGCTCAGGCTCCTTGTTTGCGGACTCCTCTGCAGCCTGGGACATGTGGGACTGGAAGTGGCTCCAGAGGCGGAAATTCGTTCGGAAGGCCTTGTTGCACACGTGGCAAATGAACGGCTTCACGGAGCACAGCAGCTCCTGGTGACGCTCCAGCTGCTTGCGTAAGGTGAAAATCTTCCCACACTTTTCACAGGGCCACAAACTGGGATCTTTCTTGGAGACTACATCCTTAGGCTCCCTGCTCATTTCGGTGACCTCGTCCTCCATATCATCTGCAGGCTCTTCTTTGATCTGGATTTTAAACTGCTTGGAAACGCTTAAGTCTTCAGGCAGGCATGAAGAGTCTTCAGAATCAAAATTGATTTGTTCTGACGAATCACTGAACACACCGTCCTCCTTTGCAGCAACAAAATTGTTCATTTTATTGGATTCCGACTGCGGAGGCAGCCGTGACGAACTGGTGATTTCTCCATTGTGATCCATGAGAGGCAAGGAAAAGTTCTCAGATGGGGCCATTGTGTTCTGATTGTGAACTTCAACCTGATGACGCCAGATACTGAAGGACGATTTGAAGGTGCGCATACACTCGAGGCAAGTCAGCTTCTTGTACTCACACTTGCTTTCATGCTCGTGCTTCAGCTCTGGAGAAGAAAACCTAAGGCTGCAGTAAGGACAGACAGTGGCGTTCCTACAGAGCCGCTCGTGGTTTCCCTGCTCGATGAGTGAGGAGAGCTTGGCATTGCAGAGACGGCACTGATAAACCTCCTTGTTCTCCACTGGGTTTTCAATGTGAATGTGATCTTTCGGCTTGGGAGCCCTGTTCCCGCCAATGGGTTTCTCCCCAGGGTGCATTTTTATGTGCTGCTTGAACTGGGAGAGGAAACGATAAGCTTTCCCACAGTAGGTACAAATATAGGCTCCTTTGGTTCTCGACCTTAAATTCCTTTTGATGACTTGTTGTGCTTGTGAAGCAGACTGGCCCTGAAAGCTCTGCTTGCCACGTCTTAGTTTCACAATCAGAGCTTTTTTGATTTCTCTCTCCCTCACGATATCGATGAGTTTTCTTTGGAATTTTTCATCCAAAAGGGTGTGTGAACTGGAAGCTGGTGAGGGATTCTTCACGATTCCATGCTGTGTCTGGCAGTGCGTCCACACTTTGAAATTGGTGTGGAATCTCTTGTGGCATATGTCACAAGCGTAGGGCTTCTCTGGATTGTGATACATGTTAACATGGCGATGAAGACCTGCTGTTGACCTGAAAATTTTAAGGCAGTGTTTGCATTTAAATTTTTTATTTGGTCTTGCTTCTTCCATCTCGCTGTACTCATCTTTGCTGACATCAGAATCTGGGAAATCGGCATCAAGGTGCGTGGGGCTCGAGCCTTCCTCAAAGTTCTCCTCTGAGCCAGGAGAACCCTGCTCATCCGCCTTCAGCTTCTTGAACGGCAGCCTCCTATCATCCTGGAACCTCCTTTTCGCTGGAAGTCTGCTTGGCTCCTTACGGTCATCCTCAGTTTTAAAAGCAAAGTCTTTGTTTGCCGCCGCCGAGGCATCGCCCACCGTAACTCGGATGATTTCAGCAGGGTCCGAGAGGGGACTGCTGGGCTCAGTTTTGATCCGCACCTCGGCCAGAGGGGAAGCCACCTCCCGATCCGTTGACTGAGAGGCACTGAAAGACCTAAGGCGATGTGGGTGGACGACCTGGGGCTTCTCATCCAAGCCTGACTTCTCCGATGACTCTTTCAAGGATGACTTTTGGGATGCAACATTAAAAGTCTTCTGGGAATCGTTAGTTCCCGGTGAGGAGCACGAGGATGCCTGTGCAGGTTTTAGGTCAACGGAAGGTGAGTAAATAGGAACCTGGCTGTCCATGGACAGTGACCTTCGAAGGAGACTTTTTACAAGGGGCCCACTTCTGTCAATACTTTGGTTTTCTGGGCCAGACCCACTAGATGGGATTACCAGCCCTAACTTGGAGTAGTAGAGCAAATTCCTGTCTTCCCCTTGACCATCTCCTTTTCCTGCCTCTCGCAACAAAAATGTGGATTCTGCTGCCCCACGCAGAGACAAGACTGGTGGACGTGGTCTTTTCAATGACATCTCTGCAACTTTTCCTCTCAGAAGCTGAGCACTGCTTCCTGGATCACCACCTGCCATTTCTTTCTCTACTAAAGACATCTGAGGCAGCACCATGTTCCTTTTCACTAAAGCACCTCTGCTCTCATCCTCCACAGTTCCAGAAGTTTCATGAACCTTTGTGTAGCTCACAGGGCCTTCTTTCAGCCACCTCCTTTCAGTCAGTGATAAGTTGTGAAGGGTTTCAGTTGGTTTTGTTACCTGTGGTCTGCTGCTAACTTTGACAGCCACAGAGGGTGAAGGTTTAGGAGTATGGCTTAAGTCATGTTGTGTTTGATTTACGCTTTTCACTTGTGCTTCAATTCTGTTCTGACAGACAATGACACTTCTCTTCTGAGAACTACTTTCATCTTCATCTTGATAGAGTATTTTTTTAACAGGACAAGAAGGGAAAGGAGCTTGAGGACTCTTGGAAACAATGTTTGTAAGAAAAGATATTCCAAGACTGTAGCCCAGTTCTTGCACAGCTGCGAGGCTGCCTTTCTCAATGAACAAGGATGAAGAATAAATGTAGTTCAACACATTATCAAAAGCATCTGGCTCACAAAAGTCGAGCTGAAACACTGACTGAGACTCATTCTCCTTATTTGTGAACAGAGTCTGGAAGTATTCACTGCTGGCAGCCAGAACATTCTTGTGAGCTCGGAATTTCTGGTCTCCTACGATCAGCACAACATCACACAGCTGTCCCTTGAGACGCTCCTCGTTCAGGGTGCTCAGGAGGGAAATGGCATGTGCTGGATTTATGTAATGCAAGAGCCCCTCCATGATTCTGGTGTCCCTGAAAAAGAACAACAAAGCTGTAGGTTGCTTTATATGAACTATTAGAGACAAAGTAAACACATCTGTACTTTGCAAACTGGCTAAACCACCATCAAACAGCAATCAAACAAACAGCTTGTGCGGAGGAAAGGTTTGGGAATGAAAACACCACTGGTAGCTCCAAAAAAAGCACAGGCATGGGAAGAACCAGCTCATCTGCCCACTTTCAAATATCCCTTTAATTGCTAATCTTACACCAAGAATAGTACACCAAAGTAAGTGAGGAATGGAGGGATGGATGGATGGATGGATGGATGGATGGATGGATGGATGGATGGATGGATGGATGGATGATGGATGGATGATGGATGGATGATGGATGATGGATGATGGATGGATGGATGGATGGATGGATGGATGGATGATGGATGGATGATGGATGGATGGATGGATGGATGGATGGATGATGGATGGATGGATGGATGGACGGATGGATGGATGGATGGATGGATGATGGATGGATGGGCTGTGTAATATACCTGTAATACACCTCTCCACAGGGAGGAGCAGTTCAATCATTTCACTCTTGATCACCTCTTTTTCTGTTTCAGCTTTATGAAGATCTATCTTGACAACCAGATTGATAAACTCCTGGATCAGGTATATCAAGCTTAGCTATAGCAACTCACCTTTCTGAGGCTAAGCAGCCCTGACAATCTCCTGCTGACGAGACAAACTAAAGGAGTTTTGTTGTCACTTTTAATAGGATGATGGAAAAGGCATTAATACTGGGAATCGAGAAGGAAACATGATTATTGTCTCTAATCTAAATTCATCATGTTTACTTATGTTTAATAAGTGCTGTTAATATCTACTTCTAACTGTATGTGCCACTTAAAACTGCAGTGGCAGGATCTGGTTTCTGGGAAATGCCAGTTTTCCCTGAAGCATCCCTGCATTGCTTTGCTCAGGATGAAAAGCAATCAGAGAACTGAAATCCCCATTTCATTCATTAGCATTAGAGCACTTTATGCCCACAACTCATATATCTGAGGAACATTTACCCTTGGCTGCATCCAAGAGTACAAAAGGCACAAATTAAGCTGCAGTGCAGAAATCTCCATGATCCATATGCTTCAAAACACAGCCCACTCCATACTGCAGGATGTCTTGGTAACTCAATATACTGCTCCTAATGAAGCTTAACAAAAGAAGATAACCAGGTTTTAAGTTAAACAAAGAACTTCTGTGGCAGGAGCTGCAATTTATTTATTTGTGCACAAGAACACACACACAGAAATCAACAATATTAAATTATCTTTTTTTTTTTTCATGGACACTCTCTACACTACCTCCATGGTGGTTGTAAAACAAGTCAATGATGTGTCTGTTAAAAGCAATTACCTTATTTTTACAGTTGATTTGAGAAACTACTTTTTAGTTTTGTTTGTACATGGTGTATGCAACTTCAACAAAAAGGTTTCATTATTCATCAGCTTACAAGCAAAAGTGTAAATTTTATCAAAATAAAAAACAATACTGAGATGCCCCATGGTTAATAAATGAGGATGGTAAATCTTAAAACTAACGGGTATAAATAAGTGATCAAAGTCTAAACTGGTATTATTGAGAAATGACTTAAAGGATGCTTCATGCAGTGTCTCAGGGCACTGATCATATCTTGATATGGACTGAGCTACCAATTCAACACCTAAAAATACCAAATGAGTTCATAGTGACATGGCAACAGCAAAAGCAGAATGCTGTTCCCTCACCAGATCAGTCTTCACTGGGTATTTCAGTGCCTTGTAGTGTCATTTCATAAACACTAATTTATCCTTAATTCACCTTAGATAGCTATAATGCATAATTCCCCCACAGCTCCATCTATAAAAAGCAGTGAAATCAATCTTAATTTGAGAAAGCAATCTGGTTTGTTTTGCTTTCTATGTTTTACTTAAGAATACTGGGAGGATGGAGGTGGGGGTGTGAGGATGGTGGTTCATTACCCTCTCCTTTGTGGATGCCAATGCAATTTAAAGTGGGAGATCGTGACTGGCCCTAATCCTGTTTCATGGTCCGAGCAGCCATTAACACTTACAGAGTTGTAAGCGCTCCAGGAGAGGACCTTTCCCTTTCCCTTCACCTGGAAGACTGAGTTTGCAAACTCAAGTGATTCCTCTGGGATGCAAATTGCAGAAGGTAAATGGAGGTAGCAGATCAACAGCTTAGGAAACTTTAACTGTGCAGAAGAGACACCCAGCAGAAGCTGCTGCATAACCCACACTTCAAGGACACAATGGGAACTGAGTGTATTAGTCAAATGTTTGGAAATATTTTAAGAGCTTTCATTTTAATCTGCTTTGCCCTTGTGTTTTTCAAAGCAGCAGAATAAACACCGTGTAATTACCGTGTCCCTCTGCCCAGGTAACACGGCACTGCAGTGTAACCAGTAGAGAGTGGTGTGAAATCTGCAGGACTGAAGCAGAACCCAAGTCACCCATCCTTCTGCCACAGCTTCCTTCTTCATTCCTACAACAACTTCAGTTTGTCACAAAACACCGCAGACATAAACAAACATCCCTCCCTGTCACAGCAGAGCACACTGAAGGAGGCTCCAGGGCAATGAAACTCAGTCACTTCAGCAGTAACCAAGGCTGCAAGGTACACAAAGGGCAAAGGACCAAATGAACCCTCCAAAGGCAGCTTTAATCCTGGTATTTCCTAATTCGAGCGCTTGACTTTCAGCTTAATGGCCTTTAGACACAACAGGCAGAAATTAAACAAACAACAGCAAGAAACACACCAGAACCGTTTTGCAGAACCATTTTAAGACATTTACACAGACCACGTGAAAGCCTAGCATACTTGGAAGTTGAAAACAAAATCAACTCAAAGAATACCTTTGAGAGCACAACGGGTTAAAATTTCACCACATGAACACTTTTCAGTAACAAAGTTGATCCAAGTCATGCCTGTTCTCTTGCATTCACCTTACCTGCACACTGCAGGTCCCTCCTCCTTCAGCAGTGCCAGCACAAATATTTGCAGGCCCGTATGACGTAGCAGAACAGACAATAAATAAACCCCCAACACTATTTATTTTCAAATGCTGGTCAGTTTTGATAGTAAACCACATCAGGAACAATTGCACTGGTGTAACTGCAGAGGCAGCAATGGAACAGCCACAGGAGGAGAAGATCTGCTTCCCCAAAGCCAGGGCTTGGCTGCCTGTGCTCAGCCCCACACAAAAGCTGCCCTGGCACCGTGTGTGGATACACAACTCTGGCAATCTCCTGTAATACCAGATTTGGTTCCAGGTGTTTGAGTACTCCTGCTTCTCAGCCGTAGATTGTTTTGTGATTAGCTACCTAAGATCTTTCCTCCAGATAATCTGCTTTTATTCTCTCCAACCTTTTTTTTCCAGCCACCTTCATTACTGACTGGAAATCAAGTTTTCTTCTTTTCTTCCATGATGTTCAAGTGACATCATGGAAACAGCAGGAGCACATCAGAAAATCTCCCCCTGCCTCTGTGGAGGTGCCACAGCATGCCACAGCAGCTGCTGGTCCTCAGGGGGAACAGTGACTGAATTCAGACTCCAGACCCAGCAAGGGCCAGTGCAGCAGCAGCCTTCAGGAGGCCAAGAAGAGATTTTGGTGTCAGCCCTCACAGAATCACAGGATGGGTCAGGCTGGAAGGGACCACAGTGGGTCAGCTGGTCCAACCTCCCTGCTGCAGCAGGGTCACCCCAGAGCACACAGCACAGGATTGTGTCCAGATGGTTCTGGAATATCTCTAGTGAGGGAGACTTCACAGCCTCTCTGGACAATCTGTCCCAGTTCTCTGTAACTGTACAGGGAAGTTCTTCCTCAGGTTCAGGTGGAACTTTCCTGGCCATCATTTCTGCCCATCATGGCCTCTTGTTCTGTTTCTGGGCACCACAGAGCAGAGCCTGGCCCATCCTCTTGACACCCTCCCCTTTATATATTTATACACATCCCCTCTCAGTCACCCTTCTCCAGCTTGAACAGGCCCAGCTCCCTGAGCCTTTCCTCCTAAGAGAGACGTTCCAGCCCTCTAATTCCCTCCTTCCACAGCCCTTCATTGAGTTCAGAAAACTAGATTTCAAAAGCCTAAGTACCATATTTGGTACAAGATTGTTTTTATTTTATATTTTGAACAAAGATGGAAAAAGATGCCTCTTCTATTCCAAAATAATTTTCATAAAAGAAAAGAAGTCTCAGGAAAGCTCTTCACAAGGCAAGGGTGAAAAAGCTTAATCTTAGGTGCAACAGTTTCTTGATCTTCAACAGCAACCTCCCTTTGAAGGGGTAGTTCCTTTCCTCTGCTTCTTACTCTCACATCTCCTCCTCCCAGCCCTGTGCTACTCTCTCCTTCCTTTCATCAGCTCTGCTGCTCATTTGATCTCCCAGTGAATTGATTCAGCTCCTTAAAACTAAGCAGGAAACAAACAAATAAAAGAAACCATTCCAGATTTTTAGATCTGTTTGCTATTTTCTAGGATAAGAACCCTAATCAGCTCACTGAGAGGTTAAATGAACATCAGGGTTCCAGCAAGAGAAGCCAGACACCTGCTCATTTTTTGTCAAGAACCAGCTTCCTCCATCTGAAATTTCACCTTTAGAAACAACGGAGTCACCAACTTTACAGCTGAAACCTTACAGATAGAATCAGACAGATATTTATGTGTGGTTTCAGCATAACAGCTACACCCTCGAGAACTTGAGCAACTAAGAAACTTTCATGATAAGGCAATCCCTGTCAGCCATAGCTCCACTGACAGCATGCTGGGGGCAGTGGGAGAGATGATGTTCTGAAACCCTCAATGAAATGTGATATTGCAGCAAGGAGGTGCCAGGGCTGTGACAAAGGGCACGTGGAAGCAGAGAACACGAGGATGGAGGAGGTAACAGAAGAGACAGAGACTGAACAGGGGTTTGGAAAGGGTAAACACACAAGAAGCATGGCAGGGAAAAACCCACGAAAGAAAGCACAGAAATGTGGGTTATAAGACAGCCAAAAAATACAAGGGACTTCCTTGGGCATCCTCTGAAAAATGCAGGAATGTTGCATTCGAACAGGTGCTTTCCTGAGGAGGATCTGCTGGCTCTGACAATTCTGGTGCTGGTTCACACAGCAGAAGAGTAGAAAGTTCCCTTACTTGTCACAAGTCCAGATGCAAAAGGAACCTACACTGCCTAAGTTTCTACTCAATCTACTATGCTGGATTTTATGATTCGAGTTTGACAACAGTTTATAAAATGTTTCTTCTCCCATCAGCAGCCTTTACAACACAGAAACACAGTACATACAGATTTACACATTCCCCTATATACCCCCCAAAACCTGCAAGCAAAAGCTGCAAACTCACATAGGACTATTTGCATTTCTGTAATCTTTGTCTATATAAATACTTAAATAATCTCTTGCTGCAAGTTTGGGGATTGTGGATTTGCTGCCTTCCTGGATTTGATGAAATGAGATCTCACTGCTATTGCTGTTTTCCAGAGCAGACAGCACTGTGAACTTTCTCCATGAAGACAGACGTTTCTCATTTCCAATAGGTCAGTAGAAGAGAGAGACTCATGGATATGAAGACAGGCATAAAATCAGATAAATAAAATGCTTGCTAGTGTGTGAAATTGATGGGACTAATTTCTACCTATTTATCCTCCACACATACAAAAGCAGAAATTTAGGGAGAGAAAAAGAAACTATATAATCATAGAACCACAGAGTGGTTTGGGAAAGGACCTTAAGGATGATCCAGTTCTAACCCCCCTGCCCTGGGCAGGGACACCTCTCACTAGACCAGGTTCCTCAGAGCCCCTCCAACCTGGCCTTGAATGCTTCCAGAGATGGAGCAACCTGTGCCAGTGCCTCACCACCCTCACAGCAAAGATTTTCTTCCTAATATCTAATCTCAACCTACTCTCAGTCTGAATATTCTGCAGTCTCTTTTCCCCTACAGACAAATAATTAGCAGTTACCCTGACACAGATATGAAATTCACCTAGAAATTAGAGGCTAAAATTCACATTCAGATCATACCCTCAGTTTCATGTTCTGACACTTAAAATAGCTCCCCCTGACGTGCAGCAAACTACAGGATGTCAGAGTACAAAGCTCCTCTTGTCATTCCCATTCCTGTTTACAACCCAGCAGCAGCTCAGCGTGCAATTTCATCTTACTCTCAGAGCAGTCTAAGGAGGGACTGCTCCTGCAAGGAGCAGATCCAGCCACAGGATGGAAGGGACAGGGCAGGGAAACGCTGGCTGGGAGCTCTCAAAGTTCTTCCTGAAACATTCAGTGAAGATTAAATCACATCAAACACAGCTTGATATTCGTCCTGGCCTCCATGCCTCGACTCAAAGGTGACTAACTCAGCCTCCAAAGTGCTGTAAACTAAATCAAAATATGAAAAAGTTTAAAAACACCTTTCCCTAGCAGTTCCTCATCTTTCATTGCCTTGAAATGTTTGCTTTGTAATGCAAAACACAAAGCAACATTTGCTTTGCAATGTTGCAAATAAACTCTGATGGGACAAGTCTGAAAGGCTTGATGGCCACCAAATTTAAACACTGCAGAATTCTCATCCCCACAAATATTTCATGTCATGTTTTTGGTAAGAGATGCATGAAATTGGAAGAATTGTAGACCAAATGTGTACACTTGCACTATTTCTAAGGCTGACTTTATTGTTTTATTGGAAATACTGAGATACACTTATCAAATGGAATAATATTCAGTCATCTGCTTTACTAGATGAATTAACTTGCCTAATTCACAACAAAACCTTGTCTACATACAGGTTTTAATTTTGCTGGTGTAGTAAAAGTGACAAACCCTAATTGTGGTCATTTTTCTATTACTATAATGGTGCTTTTTATGGGCAGTGTACTTTGGATGGGAAGAGAAGCCACATGTCCATGTAAGGCACCTTCCTATCAACAAGAGAGTGTTTAGACTAAGGTTTCTTTAAGAAAATGAGATATGAGGGGGAAAGGTCGTGCATTTAATCTGAAAAATGCAGAATATAAAAGCTGAGCCTAAAAAATTGCCAAGTGAGAAAGTTAGGATTCAGGGAATGCAGGTATCCTAAGAAAATATCATTGAGCCATCACTGATTCTGGCCAACATACTGGGAATACAGGAAAGAGGAGAAACAACAGTAATTTTACCTGAGTTTTACCTTAGGAGATTTTCAAGCTCATGAATAGCACATGGAGGAATTTCAGTTTACTCCAAGCCCACAAGCAACTCAAGGTAGGCTATGTCTTACATAGTTTAAAAAAATTAATTTAAAAATCCAGCTCCATGAACAAGAGCACTGTATTTTCTTTACTCCTCAAAAGTATTTATGAGAATGGAGATGATTTTTACTGGAATTCCATGAAATTTGGCCCTTGACCTCAACAGCTGAAGGACTGTACTCAGAGTTATGTCTTGGTACAGAAAAACCAAATTCCTTTTGGTTATGACAGTGTGGCAGTGATTAGAAATCACTGTAATTCTGCTGCTTTTTCTTCCATGACTTAATTTGATTAAAAGGGGCTTTGTGAGGCATATTTACTGTCCCAAGTACACTGCTTTTTAGAAGTGCTCTGAAGATACTCACAAATGTGTCCAGAGCAGACTGTGAGGGGGTGGACACTCAGAACTGTCCCTGCAGTAACCACAACTCGTCAGAAGTTGCTGAGAATGAATTGCAACCTAAATGTTACTCACACTGCTCAGCACTGAGACAGGATAAACCTTGGATAAGGAGATTAATGCTCCCAGACAGAAAAGGGAAAAGTAATTCTTCCTTTCCCAAAGAATGCAATTTAATTGTATACGAATTGCTATCAAAGGAAGTTTTGCAGTATTTAAAAAAAAAAAAAAAGTGGATTTGGCCAAAGGATTTCTCATGTCATTTTATCACAGACTGCATGGAAGATGTGGTGTTTTACTACATCTCAGAGGGAAAACTCAACAATCAGGATCAAGGGATTTTAAAACTTGTATTTGTGATGGACAACAAGATTCATGAACTGATGGAGATGGAAGGAGCTTAGGAAGATTGAAGACTTGCTTAACACTTTCTTTCCTTTTTCGTAAAATACGCCTGAACTGTTCCAGAGCAGCAAAATACATAAAGTATTCAATAAGAAAAGGCAACAAAATTGTTTTTATTTCACTGCTGATTGAAAGAAAAGAGAACTGATGTCTTTAATATTATCAATAGGAAAAAAGATTTTAAACACTACAGTACAAAGACCAATATTAAACAACAACAAATATTGGGGAGGGAACCCACAGAACATGTATTTTAAAGCAGAGAACACTGCAGTCTTTCCTCTTGCAGCAAATGACTTTTGCTGCTTCCTGAGGATCTCAGATCCTTCCATGAGACAGATTTCAAAATGAAGGCGCCCGGTTGCTCAAAAGTTTAACGAGAGCCGAAATTGTTGCAACTGCAGCATGTGACTCAGAGCACGGCCCCTCCCAGGGACAAACCCCGCGCTGATGACAGCCCGGCTTCCTCTCCCTCCGAGCCCACACTTGGGCTGAAGTTATCACCATTGTGCAGATAAAGCGAATTTCAAAACCCTGAGAGCTACAGAGGGTTGGTTTTTAACAGTTTCAATACAGTAAGAAAGCTCAAGGCTTTCTGCCAAGTTGTCCTTTTAAACCCAAAGGTTGACCTGCCCCTGACTAATTTTGAGAAGAGTGATCAGCCATCACTACAAAGATGATCAGAACACTTCTCTGTGTGCAAGTATTCACTAGCATCACATACACAGAAAAAAACCAAAAACCATGAGCTCAGAAAACCTAATTTCTTAGTAAAATCCAGCTTCTACTGATCCAGAGGGTTCTCAGTGTGAGATGGATGTGGCAGTGTCATCCTGGCACTTGGAACTTACACAGCAGGAACAGGAGGCACAAAAGTTCACGTTTATCACTGAATGTGCAGCACAAAAAGGACTTTGGGAACTTCTTAAAAGCTGTTGCCTGTTTTATATTCAATAAGAATTCTAATGTGTGCTAAAGGGTAAGTTACCTTGAACATTAAAGCAGAATTAGGGGAGCCCACAAGGGGTGAAATCCCCAAGGAATCCTGGTGTGGCTCTGCAGCTGAAAACTCCAGAGGTTCTATTTTTTGATGTCTCTCTGCAAGCCTCCACTGAGAACATGTAAATGACAATTCCTGACATGGTCACGGTCCAGTCAGGATGGGTGGACTTTCCACAGGTAAACAAAATATTCTTAAGAAATTACAACTCTACAGCTTATGGGTGAAACACACATGTGAGAGAAAGGGATGTCAGATCCCCTTTCACCCAAGAGATGGCCACAGAATTTGGTTTATGAAAACAGTTGCCTCAATTTGCTCCAAACTTCCCCTCAAACGGATCAGCTGGTGGAAAATTTTAGTCAGAGCACTTTGTCAGTTTGAATAAAGTCAGAACAGAACAATAAATCTACACATAAAGCAGCACTAGATTTACCTGTAGTGTGCATTTACTACTCCTGATTTAATATCAAAAGACTTCCTGTACAAAAATACATCTTAGAATCTAGTTTCACATTAATTTATCTAAGGATAAAATATGAATTTAACTACAAAATATTCAATGTATTCATAAAAAGCTCTGTGATTGTGTAATTCACAATCTCTTCTTGTATGTACAGCTTACCTACCTCTTACTTCCACTGGGAGTCCAACTACAAAAAAAAGGAAGAGCTACTAAAGCAATTGCTATTTAATTATTAAGGTGAGCTTACTCAGCACACACACATTCCACAACTATTTCCGGTCCAATAGCAACTCCTTTAAGTTTTTCTCCTGTTTATTTACACGAACCTCATCCAATCTGAACATAACATCATCTTGGACTTTACGGAGGATTACAGTAAAGTTCTGACAGCTGTGACCAGTTCTAACACCTTCCACAACTTTCTGCACAGCCACAGCCCAGCGCTGAGGATTTCCCCACCTGCCTGTGAAACGTGCCTCATCCTGCTGATGAATAATCCAGCCCAGAGAGTGCTCAGACCAGCAAAGCCACACTTTTACAGAACCACAGAATGGGTCAGGCTGGAAGGGATCACAGTGGGTCATCTGCTCCCAGCTCCCTGCTCAAGCAGGGTCATCCCAGAGCACATGGCACAGGAGTGTGTCCAGATGGTTCTGGAGCATCTCCAGTGAGGGAGGGAGACTCCACAGCCTCTCTGGACAATCTGTCCAGCGCTCGGTCCCTGCACGGGAAAGTTCTTGTGTTCAGGTGGAATTCCTGCGCATCACGTTCTGCCCATTGCCGGGCACCACCGAGCAGAGCCCGGTCCACCCCCGACACCTCCCTTTCCACACTGACAGCCACCGATGAGGTTTGGTACCTGCCCGCACTTACGGGCGGGGGGACCTCGCTGGGGGGAGATGAACAGCGCTCTCCGTTCCAGACACACCGGGCAGGAGCCGTGTCACCGAGTCACGGCTCTCCCGGTGCCTCTCCCGCGTTTTACAGCTCGGATCGGAGCGGCGGCAAGAGCCCGGAGCCGCCAGCGGAGCGGGAAGAGCCGGACCGCCGGTCCCTCATGGCACCGGTGCCGGGTATCCCTCACACCATCGGTGCCCGGTGTCCCTCAGACCACCGGTGCCCGGTACCCCTCACGGCACCGGTCCCCAGTGTCCCTCACACCACCGGTACCTTGGTGTCCCTCACACTCCCGGTGCCTGGTGTCCTTCACACCACCGGTGCCTGTTACCTCTCACATCACCGGTCCCCGGTGTTCCTCACAGCACCGGTACCTTGGTGTCCCTCACAGCACCTGTCCCTGGTACCTCTCACACTATCGGTGCCCGGTGTCCCTCACACCACCGGTCCCTCACGCCCTGGGGCGGCCGGACCCTCGCGGCCCTCACGCCCGTTGCAGCGGGTAACGGGCTCCCGACGCGCCGCAGCGCAGGGAAGCCGGGGCGCGGCGCGCCGCTTCCCGCTCCCCTCCCCGCCTTCCATCCATCCATCCATCCATCCCTCCATCCTTCCTTCCATCCATCCTTCTTTCCACGGCTGCCGGCCGCGCTCATGCGCCCTGCGCGCTTCCCCCGCGCCTCCCCTCGGGGCTCGGGCCCAGGCGGGGCGGGCGCTGTGGCGGCGGCCGCGGGCACCTCCCGCCCG
>VZTB01017554.1:43659-87940 GCA_013397245.1 Thryothorus ludovicianus | reverse complement strand
TTTTTTTGTCATTGCTGCCTCTTTTGGTAGCTTTGGAAACTTGGGAAGCTGATTGTGAAAGGAGTGGGGGTTTTTTCACTCAGGGACTCGTGCCCTGACGTGAGTGTGGCTTTGAGAGGCAGCACGAAACCCCAGCAAGCACTTTGGTGTTGTCTGGAGGAGTTCCCTGCTCTGGTTTGCTCTGCGGGTGTGCAGACATCTGCTGTGTGACACAGGGGCTGCTGTGGTGATGGGAACAAACAACTGGGAAAGCAGTTTCATCTGTTCCCATAAACCAGTTTGTGCAGTGACACTGGCTGTGCTGCCAGGGAAGGATTTGGGGAGCTAACCTGAGCTTATAAATCAAGGCTCTGCTAACTTTTCTTTCTTCTTATTTTTTTTTTTCCCATGTGTACTCAGTTACTTCTCAGCCAAGCAGAAACTGGTCTTGCATAATTTCTCATCTGTGTTTCTCCAAAAGGGCCTGTGGCACAGATGGAGGATCTCTGTCCCAGAATTACCCTGCTGGAAGGTGTTCTTCCACGTGCCTGTGTCTTGCTGTGCAGGTATTTGTTACCAGTATTTTTAATTTATCAGGTTCCCTAGTGAAAGTGCAGCCAGTAGAACAGAGCCCATGCAGTGGCTTGTATAATTCTGTTGGAGTGGGTCCAGGAGAGGCCACGAAGTTGATAAGAGGACTGGGGCACCTCCCCTACAGAGACAGGCTGGGAAAGTTGGGGTGTTCAGCCTGGAGAAGAGAAGGTTGTGTGGAGACCTCAAAACGCCTTTAAGAATCTGAAGAGACCTGCAAGGAAGCTGGAGAGGAGCTCCTCATCAGGGACTGGAGTGACAGGACAGGGGAGAAAGGGTAAAAACTGGACAAGGGGGAATTTAGGTTAGATATTAGGAAGACATTTTTCCCTGTGAGGGTGAGGAGGCCCTGGCACAGGGTGGCCAGAGCAGCTGTGGCTGCCCCTGGATCCCTGGCAGTGTCCCAGGCCAGGCTGGACATTGGGGACAGCCTGGGACAGTGGGAGCTGTCCCTGCCATGGCAGGGGTGGGAATGGATGATCTTCCAACCCTTAATGCTCTGTGATTCTATGGTTTTGTCATTCTTACAAACAGATGATTTGTGAAAATTCTGAATGGAATCCTCCAAGATTCTGTGATTCAAACACATAATCTGACTGTATTTCATAATCGAGTCTGATGGACTTGGTGTTACTAAAGTTTATGGATGCCTTGTCGCCCTGTAAATCAGATTTTTCTTGATTCTAATGAAATCTAGGGAAGAAATTAATTCTGTAGAATTATTGGAGGTTTAAGTTGTTGCTAAGTCAGTAAATTTTGTCAAATGTACCATTACCAATTATTTGAATGTATTCTAGTTCTTCAAGATTATCTTGTTTATGAACGTATTTTCCAACAATTCTAATTTTAGATGCTTTGATGGGGGGCTTAGTTTGATATATTTTTTATCTGTATGTGTGGTTGCAGCTGTTATTACCAGGTGCACGTTTGTTAAGTGTAAGGTTTGTGCTCCATTTGGAGTATCCAATAACTGCTCAGATTAACTTTGGATCATGCTTTCCAAAAAGCACTATCACTGGAATTTTGTTAAAAACTGAGCCCCAGCAAAATGTAAAATGTAAAGGAACTTTTAGGAAAATAAAGGGTGATTATACTTGGACACTGTGAGCAAACTACAATGTAAAAGCTAAAACACTTGCATTGGTTGAAAGTATGAAAATTACTTGTTTTTGTAATGTAAATATTTCACTAAAGGGCAAACTTGTGTACTCTGAATAAGTTCAGTGTTTTTAACACTAACATTTTCAATGTAATCATGGTTGGAATAAAGTCATATCCTGGAGCTAATCTGTCATTTTTTTTTTTTTAAGATCTATGGTTTCAAGTCTTTTACATGTAGACACCCTAAAATTTTCTTTAATAAAATTTGGACCTTGTGTGATTAATTTAAATCTAATGACATCAGGTTCTTTTCCTGCAGAGAGCCTTAGAAGTAGCTCAGTTACCCTGGAGCACTCCTCTGTTAGCAGCTGGGAAAGAGTTTTGCAGAGAGGAGTTTGGTTTTGAGGGGGGGAGAAAGGATAAGGATAGAAGCAGCTGCTTCATTTCAGTGGGGGAACCTTGACTAGATGGGGATGCTGACATTTTTCATCTTGGTGAATTTTCTTTGAGTCTTCTGTCCCTGTAGAGAGATCTGTTCTGTACTGTGGTGGCTGTGGGAGTGTATCCTGCTGGAGATTTTCCAGCTCCAGGCTTCTCCTGTAACTGCTGTAAAAGCAGAAATGCACAGGGTATTGTCCCACCAAATCCTTTGGAACTGATGGGTACCAAGGACATATTGCAGAGGGAGATGATTAATCTCTGAGAAATTGCCTTCTGTCTCTCTGGCCCTGAAAATCTTATCAGTGGAGCAAATGCTGTTACCCCATTCCTCCAGAGACCAGCTTCTGTCCCAGAACTTCTGTGGATGTGGAGCACAGTTGCTTGGGATCCCAGAACACACTTGAATGAAGCCATTCCTTGGAATGCAGCAGATGTTCCTGGGAACTCCAGAGGTCTCACTTTATTGACTCCAAATATTCTGCCAAAACTTAATGACTTGCCAAAATGCGCCCACAGGATTTCCCACCAGTTTCTCATTGCTGGCAATGCACGGAAAAGGGTGCCTGGATTTTTTATTTATTTCTTCTCATGTGTTCAGATGACACTTGCTATAATAAACTCTGGCAGGTAAGTAAGAATTCTTACTTTTTCTAGTTAAAACCTGTCACTTATCTTGTCACGAAAGTAGAGACACTTCCCAGCATTCAGAGGGAAAACCAGACAGTGAGGTACACAACGTGAACATTAAAAAAATTGCAGTATTCCCATTACTGGTGTGATGCAAGGCACAAGACAAGATGCTTCCTGAAGATGTAAGTTTCTTACCAGGAAAATAACTATAATACAGAATAATGTAAAACTGCCTTCACTCCTAGTATTGCTTCAGAGTGCCAAGCCTTGAGCTTTTTTAGCTGTCAGCCTCATTCTTCTGCAAATAGCACAATCTAGTTAATATTTTCCACTTGGAGCCCACATGCAACAGCTCGGACAGGTTCAGATAAATGGTGGCAGACAGTGACAAGCTGGGTGGCAATATTAACCTAGAGAACTGTTAAATAACAAGAAACACATTCCTATTTAAAAAGGTGATTTTTCCACAGGTTGGATAAATAAGAGAAAAAAAAAGCTACAGGTATTGGTGTGTGTTTTTTCTAAGTGGGCAGACAGTCTGTGCTTAAAGCATAAAAAATTCCTCATTTTCAGCTAGTAAGAGGTTGCAAATTTGTGGGTATTTCTAAAAAACACGTTGATGAAAAGCTGCAGGAGCAACTGAAATAGAAAATCTGTCACAACGCAGCAGATATGGTGCAATTTTGTGTTAGCAGCTCTCCCAGCTCTGTGTAACTTCAGCTGGAGTTTGGTGACTGAGCCTTCTAAAATTAAAATCCTGAGTATTCTGATTACAGTGGAAGTGTGTAAGAATATTAAAAAGTGGCTTTGGTTTCCTAGTTACAAATGTGTTCATCCCAGCTCATTGTGTATGTAAAGAAATTCAGGAGAAACCGAACGGAGAGATGGATGATATGGCAAGCATTTTCTGTAATTCAGTCCAGACAAAAAGTTCAAGAAAGGAAAAGCAAGAAAGAAAAAAAAAAAAAAAAAGAAAAAGAAAAGCTTCTGTTTTGGTTCATATTTAACAAAGTTAATTTCCAGGAAGACCAAATGGAATGATAGTGCCAAATTTTGCTTTGGTACAGTAATGCTGTTAATGTCCTGCTTTCCTGTAAATGTGGCTTTAGGGATCGAGTTTCCTGGCAGAAAGCAGCGTGGCTGTAGCCTCAATTCTTGAGAAGGTTCATGTAAGTGAATCAGAGAGAGCACCAGAGAGCTATTAGGGCTGTGGTACACTGGAAAAGTGAGCTTGATGCTTTCATTCCTCAGCATCAGTCAGTTTGGCCTCAAATGACAATTTTCTGGGCTTGGAGATTCCACAGCAAGTTCCAGAATTTCAGCGAGCCCATTTGTGTTTGTGCATTGCTGAGATGCTGGAAAAGTGTGGTGCGTGTTGAGTAGATTATTTTTTCTTTCAGCAATTGTATCCAAGTGTTAGAGGTGATTTGTGGTAAGTTCTTACTAAGTAAAAAGTGCAAAAGTTAGAAAGTAAATGTATTGGCTTGCTGGAAAAATATATTTTCATTTCTTTGTTTCATCAGGCAGTGCCAGTGTGCTGTTGTGTCACTATTTTAATTTCTGACGTTAACATGCTGGTTCTTAGACAACAAAATATGAACTTCAAGGAGAATTTGCAATGTGTAACAACTTCAGACTTATTCTTGTGCCTTTCTGTGCACTGTAAGGACATGCCCATGGTGTGAGATGAGGAAATAACACTTTCAGGTCATGAACAGAAGTTCTGCACTGTGACAGCAGAAAAAAAAAATTGCAATTCTGGCTGGGCACTCTGACTGATGTCATCTCCACACGGATTTATTCATTACTGAGGGGAAAGCTCAAGTGGCATAGCAAAAATAGCCAAGATACCAAATTATTGATGTCTTTATGTTCAGGCTACCGATTGAATTCAGTGTCGATTCGGGACTGTAAAATTGCATTCTATGCATGATGAATTCAGCCCCCCAAACAGAATGGAGATTTATTTAATAAGTGTTGTTTTACAGCTCTGAAGGACAGAAGCAGTGCACTGGAAGAGGCCTTTTCGCCTGACCTGCTTTTCTGTCAATTTAACACTCTTTGCCCCAGTTCCCTGTGGCAGTTCATTGCACTGGAGTCGGTGATGTGTGGGCAGGAGAGAAGCTGATTGCCTCTCCAGAACCAGCATCCTGCTGGGGACCAAACTGGCTGTCACATGTTATATTCCAGGGGCTTGGGAGCTACATGTGCTTACACAGCCCTGTGTGTACATGGAATTTTAAATGCTGAATGTGAAGAGACAAAACTTCTCTGTGCCATCACACAGTTGGCTTCCCCTCTCCCAGTTATACCAATGACATCTCTCCAGTGTCTTTCTCTTAGTTATGTCCACAGAGGCCATAGCTCTGGGCCATGTGTGACCACTACAACAAGAATATGTCCTGGAGAGCCACAGCACGAGTATTTCTGTTTGAAAACAACCCTGATGGTGAAATTCCACTCATGAGCTGCACTGTTTTGTTTGTCAGACCCTTGATGATTTCCTACAGCATCTTCCTTGGTGTTGTCATGGATCTTCTTGAGGGGAAAAACCCCACCAACTTTAAAAACAAAAAGGTTTTAGTGGGCAGAACTATCCAGATCTACCAAGAGTTAATCAGAATAATTGCACAAAGGATAAAGATCTGCAGACAAATCTGGCTTTAAGCTTTTTTATTTTTGTACTTTGTGATGTTTGTGTGTCTGAAGCATTACTGTCTGTACTGTACATTTCACTGGCTGTGAGAGCTGATGATTCAGGGCTAGGAAAAAACTTATGTTGACATTGGGCCTTGGGTTGGAATTGCCTTCAAGGTTATGCAGGTGTATTTTGGTGCTAGGCTAAAAGATTATGGCACTTATCTGGCCAATTAATGGCTAATTAAAGCACAGAAAATACTGAGAGTCTCCAAGTGGCATAGAGGGACTCAGCTGTTGCATTTCAGTGTATGTGGCTGTCCTTTCTCCTCTCTAGGTCTCCTCCTATTTCCAGAGTAGCACAAAGTATCAGTAAAGTTGTCTTTAAATGTAAAGCGAAGTTCCCTTTTGTTCTCCAGTTGGAGAGGATATGGTGAAAATACAAATTTCCCTTTGCACGTGGACAGTGAAGTGGGAAAAGGCAGAAGGTGTCATGCTGCAAGGATGGCATAGAGGGGAATTGCAGCTGGAACCTGACACACTCACAGGAGATATTAACATTTTTCCAGGCTAATCTAGAGTAGCTGAGGTATCTGATCCCTTCAGTCTTTTCAGTGGACTCTCCAGTTACTGAAGGGGCATATTTTTTCCCAGGAATCTGCAGAAATGTGTGATGTACAACAGAAATTCTCTCCTCTCCCCCCTGACAGGCTGCTCAGCCTGGATATAGGGTTTTCCCCCTTAGGTAGGAGATTTTTTTCATTGAAATTAGGACTGTAAAAGTTCTGTGAATATGTAAAGTCTCTTCATTGGAAACTTTTTCCCTGTTGCTTCCCAGCTGCTGCAGACCTGAGAGCTGCTCTGGTCTCATTTTATTTATTAGGACTACACTGGAAGAGAGAGAGAGAGACCTCATGGTCTATTTGACATCCTATTTTTAAAAAGATGATAAACAGATTTTTGATTTATTTTTTATCTTTAACTGGCAGTGTCACTCTTGGAGACAACTGGCATGTGTGGTAGTTTGGGTGTTGCCTGGCTTTTGTGTCTGAGACCTGCAGAGGGGCAGACCTGTCCATTTTATTTTAGTAAGAGATAAATTCTCCACTGTACCTGCATAGAGCTGCAGTAACCAACACTGTCTTGTAGTTTCTGTTGGCCAAATATTTTTGAGAGATTATGTCTGGAATTATTTTGCTGTAAAAGCTAAAATGACACACTTTGTTCCCTGGTGTGTTTCATCATTCCCTCTATTTTAGGTCAGATGATTCATCTCTGCATTACTGGTTCTGCATTTCCATTGCCTTAATTGGGTCTTTCAGAGTCATTACAGTGGGTATAGAATTGTCAATGCTATTTCTAACAACATACAGATTTCTTCCTTCCCTTCATTCCCCCCTTCCATGTCAGGGGATGTTGGAATGAGATGACCTTTGAGGTCCCTTCCGATACAAACCATTCTTTGTTTCTTCTCTTCCTCCCTCCTTTCTCTTCTCTGCTTTCCCTGATGCCCCCTCCTCACCTTCCTCAGTCCCAGGTGGTTTCTCTCCTCCTGTCTTTGCTGCAGCCCAGCTTTTCAGGAGGTGAGCTGGGTTTCACTCCCTCTCCTGCTGAAAGGAGCTTCATTTTCTTTAGCCACAAGTGACTCTTCATGCTCTTTCAAGGTACAGCCAGGCATGTACAAAAATCCTTGCAGGTAAAAGCTGTCAGGAGATGCCCTGGACCAGCACATTTGCTGATTATTTCAGATGCTGCCTCAGTGGCTATTCTCGTTTTCAGCAGCAGGTCCCAGCACATGGGGTTGTCATGGCTCCTTTTATTCCCACCTTTCCCCCCCAGATTCCTGCAGACACCAAGAACAGCCCCCACCCAAGTGTCTGCCAGCACTTGCTTCTGTGTACAGTGATTAAGAGCTGGGTTTATCCTAATTGCACCTCCATATGTCAGTGGGGTGCAGCTGCTGAGTGTGGAGAGACCATGAAGCATGCTTTTAGCCAGTGGTGAATAAAATAAAATACTGAGAAGAGTGTTTAATATTTAAAAGTGCCATCCATGAGGCCTAATTGTTCTTAGATTTGTGTTCTAAGGCACTGTGTGCATTCACAGTTGTAAGGAAGCATTTGAAAAGGGAGAAATTTGTCACTGCTGCTCACAGAGAAACTTTCTGTTTGGGGTTTTAAAATCCTGAAGTTAAAGAGGACAATTAATTATCGTCACGTAATATACCACTGCATGTAAATAATCCTCATTAACCCTGCACTGAATTTCCAGCTTCTGGTGGAGCTGTGCCTTTTCTGCTTGCTTGGAAGACTTGAACCTTTCAAAGTCATCACCTCTCCAATTAAAACTTAGGAAAGAACGAGAATTTGCTCTCAAAATATTTTAAGCAAAAAAGGGTAATTAATGTTAAAGTTTCCAGAACTGGGAGCTATAAATTAAAGAAAGAAGGAAAAGGAGGGTTGTTTTAACCATAAGGATTATTAAGAACTGGAAAAATTTGCTGAGGGATGTGGTGGCTTCCCTGTCACCAAGACTGGGTTCCTGTGGAGGCTGTGCCACAGCTGCTGCACCTGCCCTGCGTGTTCCCCAGGTGTGGTGGTGTGCCCAGAGACTGTAGGAAAATTCCAGCAGGGAATTTTCCCTCCCACTGATCCCCTTGAAGCTCCAAATGGGGCAGCCCTTCAGAAAATGAATGCTCAGGTGATATTTCTGGGTAGTGTTGAGTGGGCACAGCCAAACTCTTGATTCCTGCTAAGCTGCCTATTGATTGCTGTCAGTCAGTGGCTGCAGGGTTTGGTGAAATAAGGAGATTGGAGTTTCCTAAACTGCTGAAATTTCTGGACATCTGTTTAGCTCCAAGATTGGGCTCACTGGAAAAAAACCTGGGCGAAGCTTTGAGTTGTGTCACTAACGGATGACCTAAAAATAATAAATTCAAGGCATTCTCTCAAGATAGAGCAATAATTTTCTGTTGCCTGGCAATGTCTCTGGCACTGAATACAGAGCTGGGAGTTTATTTTATGATGCTGTGCAGAAAAATTTGTTTACACTTTTCCACTGTGATTCCCCCAAGAGGAAGAACCCATGGCTCATACAGAGAGAGCAAACATTAATGACACCTTCTATTCATCTCGGCAAATTTATGATCAAGTTTCCATTCCTCCTTCTGTATTTCCAGAAATATTTATGCAGAGACTTGTGTTGTCTCAATCCATCCCACTTATTTTCAGTGGGAATTAGTTTGATACTACTCTGAGCAGCTTATTATAGCACAATTTAAATTTTAGTTGATTTTTATGTACTCCTTTTTTAATAGTCCTGACTTCACATGGCAAGCAAAGATCTTTTCCCTATTTTTTTTTTTTCATAGAGAAATAAGGAATTTTCTAATGTATTTCTAGATGACATTTTATTAACCATACAGTATATTTGGGATGATTTAAAGGGAATGTTGTTCACCCACGATGTCCTATGATTGATAGAAGAATCTGAAGACCCAAATTTCATAATATCCTTCAGGCAAGTAAGCTTCTGTATTCCCCCCAAACAACAATATTTACTGTCACTTGTAGGGCTGGGATATTTTTGTGACTGAATTAAGCCCCAGCAACAAAAGAGATAAATTGAATGTATTGTTCTTTTGGTTTTGGTTGGGTTTTTTTTTGTTGTTTTGTTTTGTTGTGTTTTTTTCTCCTGGAGTATACTGCTAAGAGGGGGACAGAAACCTCCATGGTTTTTTGAGCTGGAATAATTTTTTCCTATGGCCTGAGGTACAGCCTGCATTTTTGGGGGAATACATTGACACTGCAAAGAGGCTTGTATGAACTGACTCCACAAAGAAGGTCATGAAATAAATCATCCAGAGCTGTTCTGGTGACAGTCACCTACTACCCATTTAGAAAGCAAATGCCAGCTAAAATCGTCAGCTCAAAGCACTCTGAATTTCTTGTCTGCATTAGTTTTTTAACATTTTAATCCCTGTGATAACTGTAACCCCCCAAACCTCCTTTTAGGGTCAATTCCATCGCAGAGGATCCTGCTGGTGAAGGGAGAGCTGATCAAAATTAGGCTTGGCTGGTGATGAGCTCAACAGAGCCAGTGAGATTTTGCTCTTGTTTTCCTTTTGTTTACATGGTAACTGTCTCTTTCCTCTTCCCATACAGATGAATGTCATGTAGCACAGCAGAGATGTGCTGCCCTTTGCTTGCCAGCAGAAGTTTCTAATAATTGAATCACTCGAACGCTGAAATTTAGATGCGAGACTTTTCAAAGGAAAAAAAATATTAATATGCAAGCAGTTGAACTTTGTGACATGTCAAGACCACCCTGTCACTCCTACATCTTCAAAGTAATTAATTCTTTTCTTCTTGTGGGAAAAGTGATGAAGTTATCTAAGTCATCAAAATTCACTGTTCGAGTCACAGATTTTTTTGCAGCATCTTGATGGTTTTAAGCATAACTTCAGCAGCAGCTTCTTTTCATGGCACAGGAAAAAATAATTCCAACATCAAACTGATCCTAACTCGGTCTGTTAAATACTTTTTGAAGGGATTTTGAACTGCTCCTTCAACACGGAAAAACAGAATAAGTTTCATTTGTTTTCGTAGCAGCTAATTGCATAATGTGATTTAGCTTGAATGCAGAAGGCTGGAAAGAATAAACAACTTAATAAGGTGCTGTGGGACTTGCCTTTATGATGCACATGTAAAGACTTGTTAAGGATCGAGCCTGAAAGTAAACTGATAGATAAAAGCTTTGCAGGGTGTTTACAGCACCCAGCTCAAGCACCCAACGCGCAGGGAGCGTTTCCCTCCTCATGGATTGCACACAGTCACAACCCACTGTTTCCATTTCTTTTCTTTTCATCCTTGTCACTTTTGCTTCCAGTGAAAAATGCGATGCCTAAAGAATGTAATAATCCTGGTTGAAAAGTGGGGTTTGCAAGATCAAGTTTCAACAGGTTAATACAGTTCCATCATACCAAATTTAAATATTAACAGCGTGGAATCAAACATGATTCCTCTTGCAAGGGTTGTATCTTTGCAGGGATGTGTTTATCCACTTATTTGCATTTTTTTGTGATTATAAGTTTTTGTTTAAATATACAAAGCACATATGTTTATGTGTATATATATGTACACATATGGACATGCATGTATATAAAAATAAATGTGTGTAATGGCAGAGACATGTAAAGGAACAAACTTTAGCAAAACATTGATCTGCATTAATATTCAGATGGATAGAAATGTAGAAATGGGAAAGACTGAAGAAGGCCTAAATGTAAATGAGATGAAAAAGTCCTTTCTGTTTAGATAATCATTAGTGCTGCTCGTAGGAATGCGGAAGAGATTTTCCAAGTGGACACTTGAGTTATGTGCATAACCTTTGCCCTTTTGGGAAAACAGTCCTCTCAAATTTATTTTTAGACAAGTCTAGATAAGAAACCAGCCCATTTTGTTAGGGACAAGGTAGTTGCATAATGTAGGCACATGATTCTTCAAAATGTGGATGTTTGTTTTTATAAAAAAATGAAGTGGGGCTTCTCATTTTTTCTTGTTGGTGAAGCAGAAGGAAGGGAATGTAAGCATTAGTGGAATTTGACTTTGCCTACTCTTGATCATTTCTGCCTTGGAGTGTGTTTCAGCAGCATCTGACAAGCAAAAATGTTCTGACTAATCCTTTTCTCTGCCTCAGGGAGCAGAGAATTACACAGATTTTTTCAGGTGTACATCATCCATTGTTGTGCATTAAACTCCAGGTCATTTGCTGAGTTTTTGGCAGCTTCCTGGCACTTGCTTGCAGCTCTTCAGAGTGCAGAACTGCCTCAGCCAGGCTGTTTTTGACATGGAAATGTTGCTTTAGTTGTGGATCATATGAGAAATCCTTTCTTACTGGACATTTGTTGTCCATTAAATGTCCTTGTTACCATGAGGATACTTTCCTGTGTCCTTCCAGAGCGTGAGGTTTCCACCTTGCTGGTAAGGAAACATCTTCTCCACATCCTGAGGAAGCATCAAATACCGGCACTGACATCAGGGTGATTTTCTCAGACTGATGATTAAGGTTTTACCCATCTGCTGCTGTTTATGAGCCCTCAGGGCTCATCCTGTGAACTTTTCCAGTGCCTGAAGTTGTCTTAAGTATTTTTGTCCCTTTTGCTTCTGGAAGGACAAGGCCTATCAAAACCTATTTTTCAAGCAGGGAATGATCTTGCCCCTCAATGTTTTTCCTTTTGGTCAGAAACAGGGGCATGTAGGCAAAGTGTTCATTTATTCTCATCCTCAGCCAAACTTTTGCATTCTTATTTAAGAAATTAATTGCAGCAAAGGCATGGAAGTTTTGCAGACTGTTCTGAAGCCTTTTGTGATGGTCCCAGTCCATCTATGCCATCAGACCTCTGAGAAGAACAGTGAACCAAACCGAAATGTGGTAGATGCAAACTTATTTCATTTGCCTCCCACTTTTCAAGGCATGCACTTCTCTTATCTCTCATTAAGCTGATTCCATTGATTCAGGTAATTAAATCAGCAGTGTTGCCTTTTGGAGGAGACTGGCACACCCTTGGCTCCCACCTTTCTGTTAGAATTTGAGGTCTTAGATCAGTTTGTGAGCCCTGTCTCTCACATTGGACGATACTGAATAGTTTTTAGAATGTGATAGAAACTAACTGCAAAGATGGAGAGCATTGAAATGTGTGTGCTGATATTTATACTTGGCACTTTAGTGATAAATGGATGTTAATCACAGCAACAGTCATGCTCTCATCATCTTTCAGGGGAAGCATTAGCATTATTGTATCCATAAACTGAAATTCCTGTCATTTTCAGCAGCAAATAACAAAGAAAATCCTCCCTGCCCCAGAGCTCTTGCAGTCCACATATCACAAAGGACAGTGTTGTGTGCTTCCTTAACCAAAGCCAGATGTTTGATTTCAAGGAGGGAATTAAAATCTATTTTCACTAGGGATTTTTTCTCATGCAGAAGGTCAGCATGGGAGAAAGCATGCAGGAAGTTCCCCTACTGGCATTTGTGCTAATTAAGGGTGCAGAACAGATTCAGTAAATAACCCACTACTTTCTCAAGCCAATAAACATTTTGAAAATCCTCTTCTTGTGAGCCTTAAATATCAGCTCTCAATGTCTGGCAAAATAAGTTTTGTTGTGGATTTCTTTTTTCTTTTAGTTAAATAGAGTGAGATAATTTTAGTTGGGGTGTTTGTAGAAAGAAAAAAATCACGAAAATTATTTTGCAGTACATGACCAAATATTTCTCTTCACCTGAGAATGCCAAAACCTGGTGTGAAGCCTCTTGGCACTCCAAACATGGAAATTCCTTGCCAGGCATCTCTCCATTTTCCTGATTACCGTTGCAAAAAAGGTTGATCAATGGTTTCTTTTGTGGGATACCAAACCAGTGATGCAATATATAATCTTTATTTCAAAGTAATATAATCTTTATTTGCATTTCTGCTTCTCCTTTCAGAAGTCTGGTATCATAAAGAAACTTCCAAAGTTTGTGCAAGCCCTTGATGCCATTAGGAGGTAGGAATGATTTTCTTTTCCTGAGTACCTGGGAAATCCAGGAGTGCTGTCTGACTGAGGCAGGGGCTGCACTTTGAAGAGGGTGTGGAAAGAGCAGGAGGTTTCTTGGCTTCAGAAGTGGAAATATCAGTGCTGAGAAGCTCCTGGGACACAGAGGCTCTTCCCCAGAGTGGTGTGAAACTCCTGCTCTGAGGATGGAGCTGCAGAGTCCTGGGGGTGCCCTCCTTGTGAGAGACCTGTGGGCTGGTGCTGGATTTCCACTCCTGCACTGCTCAATCCCCAGGTGCTGATGGAACAAACCCTGCTGGGGAGCCCTGGGCAAGGTGGAGCTCTGCCCTGGTGTCCTGGTTTAGGGCAAATTTGGGAAAAAACCTCTGGATGGAGTCCCTCTAGAAAACGAATCTGAACCGCCCCTCTCCCCAGCTGGTTCAGGACAGAAAAAAATTTCCTTGGTGGAAAGTGGAAAACATTTGTTTATTTAACAGGCAAAGCACTTTCTAGCACTACAAATGAACAACACTACACAACAAAACCTCTCTGTGCTCCTCAGAGATGATGAATTCAGAAAGTCTCTCTCGTGGGGTGCAGCTCAGCTCTCTCAGTTGCTCTCAGTCCCTCTGGGGCTGGGGAAGGCCGGGCCCAGGCCAGGTCTGGTGGGACACAGGTGTGAGCTCCTGGTGCCCTTTAGGGTGTTTAATCCAGAGCAGATTCAAGCAGTTCCAAGAAAAAGGAAAAAAAACTACAGTGTGGAAAACTTCTATGCCTCAGCCAGCCAAAAACTAACAAAAGCAAAGGGGAACTCTCTTCTGCTGTCTACACTGCACACAACACAGGCTGTCTGTGAAGGAAAGCTGAAAACTCTGATCTTTATGCTTTGAAAACACCTGCCTCACACATTCCCCCACTTCTCCTTCACTCTCAGTCCAGTTTTAAAGGCACAAAACTAATTTTTGAGCTAAACAGACGAATGGGGATACAATTCAGCATCAAACCAGGACACCTGCTTTCAGCAGCAGCTTCAGCTCAGCAGATGCTTCAGAGGCACTCAGTGAGTGTAACCGTGGCAAATGGCCACGTGTGAAAATGCAGAGTCACAGCAGCAGCAGGAGCCATCCCCAGGGTGGATTAGCCCAGCACTGCCTTCTGGGCAAGGCTGGATTTCTGTTCAGGCTTGGCTTGTTCCTGGCAGACACCTGGTGCAGGGCCTCTGACAAGGAGCTTGCAGGCTTTAACTGGGGGAAGGGGATGAGCAAGGCCATGGAAAACACAGAGATGCTTTGATTTTGATTGCATGAATGATTTAGTATCCATCTAAAAAAAATAATTTCAAAGCAACAGTTACACTTGACAGCCAGCCAGGATTTTCTTTTAAAAAAAGAGGAGGAAAAAGAAAAGCATTTCTTCCCTGTGTACGGTGAGATCTGTGAAACCACCAGTGAATTTTCTGTTTGTTCAGAATCCCCTCAGAGACATGGGTTTGGGTTCATTACATTTTGGCAGAAATATGAAAACCCGTATTCTTATCCTTGCAGCCCAAGTTTCCCTGTACCTCAAACTTTCATTTCATATTGGTTTTAATAATTTGTTGTTTCAGTCATCTTTGCTTTTCTGCCCACTTTAAAAGCTCCTCACTTCCTTTGTACTGAGTAATCCAGTATTTGTTCAGGGTTAGTCACAATTACAGGCGTGAACAGGGAGGAGAAAAGAAACAATACACCTCCTCCAACCAATTTACTTTGTTCCTTCTTCAAAACAAATCTATTTAAATGTTAGTATCTTCTAAACAGGCTAAAATGTGCTGGGTTTTTTGCAAAACTGACTGAATTCCTTACTCAGTATTCACACAGTAGGAGCAGAAGGGATAGGTACAGGATGCTATCCCATACTTTGTCTGTATGTTAGGTTACCTAAATTCAGTGTTTCTGCTTTGAAGAGCTGCTTCTCCTTTGTGAGCTGCTCTGCTTTTAGTTGAGCTAGCTCAGGAGCACACAAATGAGAACCTTCCTATAAACATTTTAATTTAATGCATCAATAGAAGCTCTGACAAATTGTGAAACAAGTTCTGGGGTTTGGGTTCACTTCAGAAGCAGCTTAAGAAAATCTCTCATCAGAAACATGTTCCTGGGTCTGTGTCTACTGTGTCTGTAACTCTTAGCTGGCAGTGAGGGTTAAATCTTATGTTGACCAACAGCAAAAAGCACATTGTGTGTTTTGGTTGGTTTATTCTGTGCTTCAAATCTGCTGAACAGAGGCAGCTTTTGCATCTGAGTGCAGGGGATGGACTCACAAGTGGAGTTTCCAGTTGCGTGCACAGTCCTCTGTCCTTCCCATCTGTATCTCAGCTGTGTGTCAGATAGGATTTGGAGGGATAGAAAAGGTGAAGTCATCCTTTTTCCAAGAGGACCAGTAGGTGCCTTGAGTCAAATCGGGCTCCAGGCAGCTGCAAGGGCACGAGCCAGTGAGGCAGGGCCAAATCTTTGGTGTTGGCTGCTGGTGTTGGCTGCTGGTGAGCCCTGTGGCGTGGGGTGAGAGAGGGAGTGGGACTGGTGCCAGTGCCCATTCCCAGACTTTTGCTGCAGGGATCTGATGGATCCA
The DNA here is from genome assembly GCA_013397245.1 of Thryothorus ludovicianus. Classification (NCBI taxonomy): domain Eukaryota; kingdom Metazoa; phylum Chordata; class Aves; order Passeriformes; family Certhiidae; genus Thryothorus; species Thryothorus ludovicianus. The sequence goes on along the minus strand of VZTB01017554.1, from coordinate 72,422 downwards.
GGAGGGGCTCAGTCCCATCAGCAGCTGCTGGCACTGGCAGAGCCCCACCTGAAAGGGACCCTCAGGTGGATTGGCTCTTATGAGCCCTGCGGGGATACTGAGCAGGAGGCTCTGACTCTTCTCCCAGTAAACCTCCACAGCAAAGGGCAATTCCCCCTCCCAGGCTGCTTTCCCTCAAAACCACCTGGGTTTAGAGCTGACAACAAGAAGCAGGCTCTGTGATGCCTCAGATGGGGTTTATTCCCCTGCAGCAGAGCTCAGTCATGGGTGAGGTGTGATCAGGTCTCATCTGAGAGAGAGCTCAGCTCGTGTTGGGGATGGGACCCTCCTCTGGAGGGAACAAGAGCTTCCCTGTGCTGGGATTGCACAACCTCATCTGCCAGAGGAGCGGGGCCAGGCAGAGGTTCAGCATGACCTCTGCCTGACTCGTGTTTTTTCCTCCTGTTACCAATAAGAACTTTTTCCTCATGAGTCACTTTGAAACAGTTTCTGTGTGCTCAGGGAAAAAAACCAAAACAACAAAAACCCAACAAAACCCAAAGATTTTCCTGAGAAATGGTTTGTTGGTGAGACAGAGCAAATCACTGGGTACTGTCAGGGACTGTTCTGCCTGCACAGCTCAGTTAATGAGCTCCTGGGGCTGTCAGGGATGGTTTTTTTTTACTGTCATTTGTGTATGTCCCTTCATTTTAATGCTTTCTTCTCTGAAATACAACAGTGAAAACCACAAGTGCTACTCCTTCCACTCTTTGGATGCCTGAAGCTCAGGGAAACAAAGATGACCCTTCAAAAATTTGCCAGTTTAGCTGTGTCCATCCTAACACAGTCCTAAAATATGCTGGCAAAACTGTACTTGTTATCTTCCATTTTCTTCTCAGGTAACATAAATGAAAGCACATTGTATTGTCACTGTGACTCTTAAAAGGTCTGAAATCCTGGGATTTCTGCTCTCTCTTGTCCCCATGGCTTCCTTGCAATGGCAAATTTGACCTGTGTGACTCACAGCCCAAGAGCTCTGTGGCAGTGGCAGGGAATTCAAGTCCCTGGAATCACAGACAAGCATTTTAACTCTGAGAGCTGAGTAGTTCCTGAGAAATTCTTTTCTCTGTAGGGAGCAGATATTAAGGTGTTCATTTTATGTATTCATTTTCAGAAGCAGGAATAAGTTTGTGTTCTGATGGCAAGAATGATTTGGTTTTTTGTATTTGGCTGCAAGAAGGTTAATTCTGGCTAAGTCAGCCTGTTCCTCTCAGAAGACCCCATGGGCCTTGAAAACCAAAGGGATAAAAGATTTAGGAATTAGCAATGTAGCCAGCAAGATGTAAGCAACAGGTTATATAGCAGGGCCTAGCATAATAATAAGAGGATCAAAGAAGAAACTAAGGGTTTAATCATTAATATATATAGAGCAAGACAATCTATCGTGTGTCTGGCACTCAGCATTGTAAGAAATCAGAAAACCAAAACTCTCGATGTTCGAAGCCAAGGAAAGAGCCTGGACCATAACCAAGGGGTCACAAAGACCTGGCAACAGGACAGAGTGGTGAGGAAGACATCTCTGCTTCCTCCCACACGAGCACTGACTCAAATCAAAAGGACTCAATTAAAAAAGAGGAATATGCAATAGCGACAGACATCCAACAAATTTAAATACAACACGGGGACAGGTGATGAATGTGTAAAGGCGTGTTAGGTAACTTTATGAATATGCATACTTTTTGGAAATAAATAGAGAATCATGGCTTTGTGAATTCAGCACGTCTTTAGGACGCTAGTCCTCTGTGCTCCAGCCCTGAATAAACATATCAATCTTTCAACCTCAAGGTTTTTTTGTCCATTGCAAATCTTTAGTGCATCACTTGCTGATTGATTTAAGACTGTTTCGACAGCTCAGCTGCAGGCTCAAAGAAAATTAAGTTTCTGTGCTTTTTTGTGAAGTTTAGGAATATAGAAGGGGGAAGAAACATTAGCACTGCCCCACTAAGGGGGAAAACTGGTTTGAGCTCAACCCTTACTAAACTTCTGAAATGTCACAGCAGGAGCAGTTTTAAGACTGCCTTGATGGTGAGACAAAATTCACTGGGCACCAGAAAATGCAGTCATGGTGCAGAAATCAGGTGAAAATCAGGTCTTGTCTGAACTTCTTGTCACCTCCATTGGCAGCGTAGTTTTGCCTTTGCCTTCCTGTCCTGGATTTGTTCATTTCCACAGTGAGACCTTCAGGACTGGTGAATGGACTCCATCCATTCCCACAGTCTGCTGTGGCCTTAGCCTGGACTTTCTGACAGGTTGGAATCAGGCTGAAACTGTGTGAGCCTGGTGAGGTCTCTGAGTATTTACTGACAGCTGATTTTGAGAGGTTTTTGAGTGGCCAGAAGGTCGAGGGAGGTGGTTCTGCTCCTCTTCTCTGCCCTTGTGAGACCCCACCTGGAATGCTGCAATCCACAGAAGAAGGATGTGAACCTTTCAGGATGTACCCAGAGGAGGCCACGAAGATGTTCAGGAGGCTGGAACACCTCTGCCATGAAGACAGTCTGAGTGAGCTGGGGTTGTTCCTGGAGGAAAGAAAGCTTTGGGAAGAACTTAGAGCGCTTTTCAGTGACAAAAGGGAGTTTATAAAAAGGAAGGAGATATATTTTTTTTATATGGCCAAATATTGAGGGGATAAGGGGCAATGTTTTTAAATTGAAGGAGCACAGGTTTAAATTAGATATATGGAAGAAATTCTTTACTGGGAGGGTGGTGAGGCCCTGGCACAGGTTGCCCAGAGAAGCTGTGGCTGCCCCATCCCTGGGAGTGTTCAAGTCCAGGTTGGATGAGACTTGGAGAAACCTGGAAATGTGTCCCTGCCCAAGGCAGGGCTTTGGAGCAGGATGAGCTTTAAAGTTCCCTTCAGCCCAAGTCATTCTGTGATTCCATGATTTGAGGTTAAATGATTTAGTTGTTCTCAAGCTTCAGATCCTATTCATCTACAGGAAGATGTGCTCGCTTCTGAAGCACAGAGCAGGTTTTTTTTTTTATATTCCCAATGATATATTCTTCAAATATAAATTCCCTGTGAGCCCATAGTCCTGCTCCCCTTGTGTCTTGAAATGTCATGACCGTTTTCTGCATCTGAAATAATGATTGCTTTATAGACAAAATAATATAAAGCAAGAAAGAAATGTTCCAGCAATGACCTTTCTGTGTCAAACCCCTTGCCTAGAGAAGATCAGGATCTTCTAAGTGACTAATTAAATCAGAAGTGAATCTGTCTAAAGCAATAAATGCCTAAAAAGTATGATGAGAAAGCCAGCTGTCAGCCACAATATTTCAATTACTGATGGTACAGTCTAGGAGAGTCAAATCCCATCTCTAAAAATCTGCTTCTTGATTCTGTAACATTATCCACAAATGGATTTCTATGTGGCTTTTAGCCTTTCCTTGTATAAATGGCAAACTTTAGATCAGTTTAGACATCAGAAATGTAACTGCAGAAAGTATAAACAACACAGCTGGGAGAACTGATCAGCTCCAGATGACTGTGCCAGGAGGATTGGGGTGAGCTCCTTCCAGGCTGGAGTGCAGCTCACTTCCAGCACCACACATTGCCAAGGCTTTGATTCTGAACATCTCCTTTTCCTTCTCCCTTCCTCTCCTCACTGTCTTCCCTCAGCACCAAAGCGAGAGTGGGCAAATCTTCTGCTGGATTCCAAAGATGGAATCACAGAATCACTGAGGCTGGAAAACACCTCCAAGGTCATCAAGTCCAGCTTTTGACCAATGCCCACCTTGTCCCCAGCCCAGAGCACTGAGTGCCACCTCCAGCCCTTCCTTGGACACCTCCAGGGATGGGCACTCCAAACCTCCCTGGGCAGCCCCTGAAAACTCTTTTAGTGAAGAAATTCTTCCTGATGTCCAACCTGAACCTTCCCTGGCACAGCTTGAGGCCATTTCTTGTTCTGTCACATGTTCCCTGGGAAACAACACTTATTTAAAAAGGATAAGGGAGAAAAGACAAAATTTATCCATGAAATACAATGATGGTAACAAAAAATTTAGGAATATGCAGTCATCCATGCAGGTACAGATGTTCAGTTGTCCAAAATGTTGATGGATTTGTAGTTTCCCTGCAGGAGACTGTGTTGCCTTGTGCTGAGCAAGTGCAGCTCATCACAGTAGAACAAAGAGCATGTGCTGCTGCAGGGGATGCAGGACATAATCTTAAACTTGCTGCAATTAATAAAGGACAAGAATGTGGCTGGACAGGACACAGAATAAATCCTTAATTGCCTGAGTGGTCTTTTCCAGTGTCTGCATTGCTAAAAAGTAAATTGCTGTGAGTCTAACTGATTGTAACTAAAGAAATAATGCTGATATAGATCAGAACCTCAAAGATTTTGCAAATTGCAAGGTAAATCCTGAAATACACATGATTTCTGTATCCATTTCTTGTTTGGATTAACTGTTCACTGACTTTTCTCAGATTTTTATTTGAAAAGGGGGTTCTGCACATTCTGTATTTAGGAACCATTTAGTTCACTACTGCAATGGAGTTCCAACTCATATACAATCCAATTCATATGTCAGTCTGGCATTACCTATATTTGAAATTGGACAAGATATTTACTTCTTTATAGGAAGCACCAAGTAATTTCTAAGGGCTGAAGATCTGGTTTTTGTCAGTGCTAGCCAAAAAATTTCAACCATTTCAAGATATTTTTCCTGAAAATTTAGCTAGTTAAAAAAAAAAAAAAAAAAAGAAAATACAGACCATGAAGAGAAATATTTATACTTGAACATTGAATTTCACTGACTTAAGTCCCCTTTCTTAGATTATTTATTTATTAGTGGCGTTTTTGAGTCAGATGGCATCCTCTGCCCAGTCTACAGCCAGGGGCTTCTTGTTGCTTTCCTGACAGGAGATGTAAGTGGTGCATCTGTGGATACAGCCTAGAAAAGTATGCTGGTGCTAAGGTGCACATTCTCCTTAGAGCAGAAATGTTTCCACATAAATTATTTTTTTCATTTCTTATTTTTTATTAAAGCATTCTACAATATTGATTTTCTTTCTTTTTTTTTTTTTTTTCCAGGGCAAGCTTTAATTTTTCCTTTGTTTTTCTTCCTTTTAATTTTCTTTTCCCTTTGATGAGCTTAATATTTGATTTTCCAAGCCAGAAGAGCAACTCACAAGTTCCTCAATGCTACAAAAGGCCCCAGCTCTGCTACCTGATCATACACAAATGAGAGGGTCTGTGGTTCCAGGTCCCTTTCATCCCCGTGGAATTGTCTGCAGCGCTGTTAAATGTGTTTAAGTGCTTCTCTGAACATATTGCCTCAGCTCCAAGAGCTGTACCTGTGATTTTCCACCCTTTAGTGTCAGCTCCTCATAAAATATCATCCCGTGTTCTCTCCTTGTCTTTGCCTGAGCCAAGTGACATTGCACTCAAGTTATTGTCATGTGTTGTAAAGCTGGAGGCACATCTATCTTGGGAATGTGCCTTGATTATTCAGACAATGAAAGGAAAAAAAGAGATTTTTGGTCTCTCAGACCTGATTCACTCCCTGCTTAACAAGGTTCTTGATTGCTCTGTCTTAGGGGGTGCTGGAATTGCAGTGGAATGAGGAGCACAGTGACAGCAACTGGACAAACAGCTTAAACTCAGGAATAAACATTCATATAGATATTTGCTTTTACTCTCAGTTTGTTTTCAAGGTACAGAATTAAAGATCTTCAATGTATTACCACCTGACGTGTGGACAGGAACTGAATTTATGTTTTTACCTGATGTTTGAGATGTGTTGGCTCCCAGATGTTGTGTTTAAGGTGTGAGAGGGAATAAGTGCTCTGAAGGATAAACAGGGACTAGACCAGCAGTTTTAAAATGCCTTTTTCTCCAAGTGAGGCCAGCAGAGCCAGGTTGAACAGGCAGAAGAGGCAGATTCCCCAGAGGGAACACAAAGGAGAGAGAACCAGCAAAATCCCCAGCGGAGCATCTTTGTTTCTGTTGCCAGCAGTTATCACCTCCCTGCAAAAGGTAAAAAACCCAGAGCACGTTTTCCCCTAATCCAAAAGCCTACAGCCAACTCTGCCACTTTGGAAACAAAGGGATAAGAAAGATTTATCCAGGATGGGCCCCACATTGGCCAGGATCACTCTTATTTCTGTTCTTATCCTCTGGGCAGCCACACGGAAGGGAAGGGGAGATGAAATTACAGGTGAGTGATGCAAACCTGGCCAGAGGACAGCTCAGTTTGGATGTTGGATAGATATTTCTTTGAAATAAACCAGCCAAGGTGGCCACTCTCTGGAGAGCTGGCAGTGTCCCAGCTGCCATTTAAGAATCCTCAGTTGATAACTGAACAGAGAAAATCTAAGGAAAAAAACACAACCTTTGTCCCCAGCCTTTCCTCTCCAGGCAAAATCCTTGTCATTTCCTTTGTGCCAGAAGTGAACAAAGAGAATTTCTGCTTTGTCTTCAGTATTGCGCAAATTTTTCTGAAAATTGTCTTTAGAATAAGCTTTAGTAGGAAATGTAGTAATGTGCCTGGCAAATTCCTAGGAAGGGATAAGATGCAGCTGTAGAAGACACGCTTAAATTTCATCTGTGGTATGGGCTGTAATCTTGAAAAACCCTAACCCAACCATAACTGCTAAATGAACCCCTAATTTATTCTTCATTTCTGGTTTGATTCATTTAGATGAGAAAATATTGTGATTTTTGACTGCTCTTCATTGCTTTTCTTTACTTAAGTGTCTCTGCGAGTCTGTGAGTTAAATATAAACCATATTTGTTAGAACCTTGCAGACTTTTCTGTTATTCTGTCAAAGCCAGAGCTGAAAAGAGGTGTGCAGACTTTAGGACCAATAGAACTCTCATCCTAGTGCCATTTAAAGTAAATATTGTTGACTTTAAAATATGGAATTTGTAGAAAAATCGAGTCAGTGACCCATTTGCATGTTTTGGAGTGTTTGCATTTTAAAACTGAGCTTGAACCTGTCCCCCACGAACCTATTCCAACAGTTTATTTTTAAGAGAGGGGCTTAACTTTCAGTCTTTCTGCTCTCCAGTGAGAAAAGATTTTGCAGGACCCAGCTCACAGTGGCTCCTGTGGCACCTGAGTGGTGAAGTTTCCAGAACTGCAGCTCTCTCTGTGGCATAAATGCTATGAAGCATTATTTATTGCTGCTTTTTGGTCATGCTCTCAGTTCTGATCTGGATTTTACCTTGAGCTCCAAGGAGTCTGTTCCTGTGCAGCCTTTGCTGCCAGGCTTTCCTCTCACTCTTTCTATTAATAAAGGGTTTGCTTTAATTGTTTATGCTCTTGCTTAACATAAAAAAAAAAGGATATTTTCCCTGATGGTGCTGAAAGACACAATTTTGTATTTTTCTAAGACAAAATTCTAAAATCCAGAAATGATAGGTGCAGCAAAATGGCAGGTGACTGCCTTCTGCTGTGCCACTGACTTCAGCTTTGAGTCACTGAAAACAATAGCCAGTGCATTTTTATTCCATTTTATTGTGCCATAACCCCATAGATGGGAGTAATGAGAACAGAAAGCCAATTTGCTAAAGAGCCCAAATTGATCCAGCAGCAAACTGCTGTCAGCAAAATAATTGAACTTTGTGAGTGTCAAAGCTTGTTTTGAACGGTGTGGAAGTGATGGATGGGGCACAGGTTGGTGGTGCTGCACCTCTCCCTGACACCTTCACTCCAACTTCTTGCACTGAGGGCATCTTTTTGTAGCACCACAGCCTTATCTGAGAGCTTCCCTTTAGGCTTTGGCAGCCTCATTCTATACCTAGTGTGAGTATATATATATATATGTATCTAGTATCAATGTTTAAGTATGAAATATGACTTCATATCTGCTCTGACAGCTGTAGCTTCCAATTATAAACTGTGTCTAATTCTACACCATCTTATTCTCAGTTTCATACCTGTATTTATGTTGCACATTGCTGTAGACACTAAGCCAGCTCAGCTGACACTGGAATTTTTAGCTTTCCAGTGCTGTGTCCTCGCTGCAGCCTCAGCTCTGCACGGACAGCACGAATCCTCAGTGCTCTCCTTACTCAGTTTTTCCCTTCCAGTCCCTGCTTTGCTCTTGCCAGGCTTTACGTGAGCTCTGGAGAAAAGGAGGGATCATAGGGATGAGGAGCAAGGCTGAGCTCTTGCTTCTTACCTGCCCTACTCCCCTCTAACCTGATTTTATACTATAACAGTCTGATTCCTTAACATAGGAGTTTCTCTTTATTTTCATAGTACAATATTTGTCCTGCTCCTGCCTCCTTCCTTGGTCACAACAGATTTTTGTGCACTTTCCCCAGGGAAAGGCTATAACCAAAGTTATTTAGATTTTAATTCCGTTCCTCTCTGGTTATTTTAGAAACGAAATAAAAAGAAATAAAACAACAAAAACGCTGAAGCAAGATTTCCCCCCCACACACACCTACATGCCTAGAAGCATTTGCAGAGAAAGGTATTCTTGGAGCAGTCTTAACACATGGCAAGGGAATGCTTTCCAAAATGCAATGACAGCTGCCTGCTTCTTGTCAGGAACTTGTGCCTCATGTGAGGTGTTAATGGATCAAATGCATTGAGTAAAAAGCAGCCCTTGGTCTCTGATTCCTGCTCCAGAACCCACGTTTGTTTTCCTTTCCCATTCTCCCAGAGAGTTATCCTGAAGTTAGCCAGAGGGAGAGGCTCTCTCTGTTTCAGTTCTTGAATTTCCTCCTTCACAGCCATGTCCTGGTCAGAGCTCCATCCCAGCTCCATCCCAGCCCTTGGGATCCTCCCCTGAGCCAGGCTTTGAGCCAGGCTTTGAGCCAGGCTTTGAACCAGGCTTTGAGCCAGGCTTTGAGCTGCTGTCCCTCCTGAGCCTCTCCTGCAACTCCCTGCCTGGGGACATGGAGGAGTTTTGTCTCTCCCACACGAGTCTTCTCTGATAGGGGAGAATTGTCCTTTAAGTTCTCATTTAGGTAAGAAATGAACTGAACTCTGGCTGTATTCATTCTCCAGGTTGTTTATTCTTTCCTTATCTACAATTTCTGCACACCAGGCTTTACACCAGCCTAGTGTGAAGGAGAAAGGCACCAAAGAGCCTTAAACACACAGCACCAAGGCCCTCTTAAAGACAATTTACCACATTATCACCCAAAATGTACATTATTTCTACTTTTCTACCAATTACTAACTAAATTTCTATTAACATAATACAACACTGCAGCAAATTCTGACCAATCACCCTGTGCCACCAACACTGCAGGATATGGACGAGATGAAGAAGGAGGAAGAAGCCCAAAAACCACGAGGATCCTCCATCTTGTCTTTATTCACTTACCATCCTAACAAACCCAAAAATCTACATTTCTCACCCCGTAATATATAGATTACATATATAGATTACTACTACCGAATTTACTTTCCTGATAATTCTGTTTCATCCCCAAGCCCAGGTAGCCCTTTCCATGGACAAAGGTTAAAAGCAGGATTTTTCAGAGGGTTTGAATCCTTTAAAGCATTCAGAGGAATATTCTCTGCATTCTGGATTCCAGCAGGGACAGAGAGCCCTGGTGCCTGTCAGGGACCTCTCAGCTGCTGTCCCCAGAGCTCCAGGGAGGGGACACAGAGGTGCCCTGCTGGAGGCTGGAGCAAGAAGCAGGGCTGAGGGTTTCCAGTGATGCTCTCACTCCCAGTATTTTCCTGCTGAGCTGCTCCAAGCAGCAGCTCAGAGTCCCTGGAGCTGCTGGAGCTCTCTGGCTCCCACACGCACTCCCTGGAGCACAACCCAGCCTCAGCTCTGCCTTTTGCTGCAGGAGGAGGGCACAGATGGGTGAGGCACAGCAGGGCTGGGCTTCCAGGGGCCTTTTCTAGACACCAAGTCTACTCCATGTTTTCTTCTGGACTGTCCCTGCACTACAAATGGATCCTCCTCTCCAAAGCTCTTTTCCTAGTCCTGCTCAAACTGCATAAATGTCTTTTGTTTAGCTGGAAAGCTAAATGTGATGAAAGCACAGGATTCCTAAAAGCCTGACAATTCTTTTTTTTTTTTTTTCTGAATTGTTTTTAACCTGTTTTGTGTTTTCAGGCAAGAGATAAGTTGTACAAATAAGATAAGCTGTAAATGTTATAATTGTATGCCTGTTGTGTATATTGTGTTCGCTTCAGTCTGTCTCTTGGCTGACCCTGGTGCCCTCAGAGCTCTGAGAAAAAAACAAAACAGTCCTGCTATATTTGAATCTCTGCAGCTAATTCATATTTATCCTTATTAAAGTTTTTTCTGCTTTGGCTAGAGGATGATACAGGCATTTTAATTCCATCCGATCTGTTTCCCAAATGGGACACAGAGTGACTCAGCCCCTCTGGCTTCTATAACATCTCATTAGGAGCCAGCCTGATGTCTGTGACATGACTGTAGGTTGCTTACTGCTAATTCTTAAACTCCATCTGCTTTTGTTGCTGTTGTTGTGGTTTCTTTCTGTTGTTTGGTGTTCGGTTTTTTCCCCTATCCCTGCTGAAGTATTTCAGTTTTGAGTAAAGCACGTAACAAGTTTGCTCCTCATCAGAAATGCTTTCAGAACTCTGGAAGCTGAGTCCCATGCCCAGATCTGTGTGGAAAGATGCAGTTAATGACCTTATCACTCACTTGTTTATACTCAAAGTCACTGAACCACTGCAGGTTTCCAATGGCGTGATCAACAAGGTCTGCTGCAAATGCAGAGAGGCAGCCCAGGATCTCCAGGAACATCTTTTGTGTCAGACACCTGGAAGAGCTTCCCAGTGATGTATGAGTACCCAGTTTTAGCCTAGGGGGATGTCTGAAGGATGTCTTATTCCAGACATGGGCTGTGACTCATCTGCCCATGGGTTCCTCACCCTTTGTTCCCTTTACAGTCAGTGGAGAGTGATGAAGGCTTTGGCAGCAGGAGGCTGGAGTGGGGTTTTAAACTACTTGGCTGACTCTGCCCTGGAAGTGCTCATTGTGCTCTACTTAATTTATATTAACATATGTAAATTTCCTTAATATTAACTTGAGTTAAATTGCCCCTTTTCTGCCTCACACCTGAAGGCATCAAGAACTCTTTGAATTTTCTGCCAGTCTTCATCCTTTCATGACCAAAGTGATGCCTGTGACAAGCAGTCACTACCAATCCTTTCGTGTGTCTGTTTTTTGAAACAATGCTCTCCCCAGAGTCAGCCTTGCTGGGAATCACTCATCTGTGCTGGTCCTGTCACTGCTTTCTTGTAACACTGTTTTTCACTGGGTACTGCAGGGAACTTCTGCTCTGGGGTGACAGGTTAATGCTGATCCCTTTCTTTTCTGTCTCCTAGAAAAAGGCCTCTCTTTGCTCGGGTACCACTTGTGCAACTACACCCTGACCAAAAGTGTGTCTAAAATGGTTGCCTACCAAAAGTCCTACGAGAAGAACACATCCTGTGGAGGGTGGATCCCGTGGATGGTGTGTCCCCAGACACATTACAGGACAGAGTTTCACAGAGTTCAAGTCCCTGAAACCATCACTCTCACAGACTGCTGTGAAGGATATGAACAAATTGGACTCTACTGCTCTCTAGGTAAGTTTTAAGTGATTAAGAGAAGAAATAAATGTTTCTTATGGAAGAAGATTCGCTTCAGCTGAGATGCATAAAGGCTTAATTCAGTTCTGGGCCATAGGTTCCTATTCATTGAAATAAATGAGTTTAAAATAATGTACAGTAAACTTTGTCCAACATGGCAAGGAGTAGACATAGCAGATTAAAACTCCTGATTTTTGCTCTTTGTCACCTCTAGTCACAAATTCACTAAACTTCCAGAGGAGCCTGAGGAAGGCACCTGCAAGTGCTCATTACCTGTCCAGGTTCAGGCCAATATTCCTGGCCAAGAGCAATAATTCACTGTCTGCCCTGAGCCTGCCTGCATTTACACCAGCAGCTTTCTCCTCCAAAGTAACTCAGCTTGCACTTGGGATAACATCTCCTTTGCTGTGGAGCTGGGTCTGTTCCCAGAATGCAAACCCAATTTTGGTTCAAATTTAAAACCTGTGACCTCAGGGCAGCTTGGGACCACGTGCCTTCCTACCAAAACTACCCTAGGACTCATTTTCTTAGGATTTCCTTGGTTGCCTGTGACTGTGTGGGAGGTCTGGGAACTGGTGAACTTTTTGGTGGATCTGATCTAACATCTGGGTATTAATAAGACTCAGGAAGACTTTATCATCTTTGTCTCAAGAGGGAAGCTTTTTCCCCTTTCCACTTCAGGGTTACCAGTTGTCAAATAGAAATTCCCAGTTTTCTCAGAACTTGAGACATAGATGGATTCTTTGGGGAAAAGGAACTTTCTTTTTCCAGTGGACAAATTTAGATGCTTTTGAGCTGAACAAGCATCTTGAATTATCTAAACCAGCATTGAACTGTTCTGTCATCCAGAAAAGCTCTGCAGGACATAGTTTTGTCTCTGATTTTCAGTAGGACATTGCATTTTCTCTATTTCCACTTTTCAGTAAGGACTTGGGTCTTTACATAATCACACACAGGAACAGCAGATTGAAAAGAGAGGTCCTGTTGCAGCCCTGGCCCTTGTTTTGGGTCATAAGACTCGGGTGACTCAGATCTGTGGGAATGTCCCCAAACCTGCTCCTGCACTGGATCATATAACGTGGCATGAGGGGGGATGAGCCATATGTCCTGTCATGGGATCTGTCAAGAACAATGTGTTCATCCCACATTTATGTTGCTTCAGAGCATTGAAAAAAAAGAATTTCCAAACATATTTTTTTTCTCCTCAGTCACAGGTAGAATATTGTGTCTTGCAGGATTTTAACAGGAGGATGGGAACACAAAAATGGTCAATGTGCTTTACTTGTTCCTAAAATGATTTGCTAGAGAAGATAAATTAAAGCATAATTCTTAATTTACTGTATCCTGCTGTTGTTTGGCCCCATGGCTGTTGTGGAGTCCCAGCGTAGCAGAATTTGAGCTGCAGGTTATTGTGTGCCCAAGCAGCTTTGTCAGACAGGCAGAGGATCTGCTGCTGATCATCTCTATTTTCCAAGCATCAGTTCCACACTGAGGAAAATCTCCAGTACATCTAATTATGGTTGAAAAGTTCCTTCAGTGAAGTCTTTGGGATATACAGACATACATACATGTGTGCCTGTAAGTATCAAAAGGCAATCAGAGAAAATGGCTTTTTAATTCTGTAGTACAAGGGAAGAGCTGTGCCAGCTGAATGTGGAAAAGTCACCATGGCTGTCACTGTTTGCACAAGAAATTCAGGTGTTTCTGAACCTCTGAAAATCAAGACCATCTTCTTGCATGGAAAAAGAAGCATCCTGGTAAAGCTTGAAATATTTTTTTCCCAGTATAATTCTGTCTCTTAAAAGCATCTCTAGGGATATTTTAGGCTTGAGAGCTGTTGATGATTCGGTTTCATCTAACATGAACAAATCTGTAAATCTCCTGTAAAGCTTAGCTGCAGAATTCCCACCCTGCCTTTGCTGTGTTGTTGATGGGCACGCTGGGCAAGTTTGTCCATGAAATACTGTGGTCACCCTGACACTTTTTCCTGTCAAAGTTAATTTGGGAATATTTAAAACCATTTAAGGATTTGTATGACCTATGTGATTTCCATGTTTACATTATTCTGGTATCTTCGCTTTTCAGGGCATTAGTCATAAATTCTGTGAATGGTAATGCACTGTCTAGACACAGTCTTAAATAAATGATGAGAAGAGAAACTGGAAATGCAGAAATTACTGCACAGCATGCTGTTGAACTACTGTTATTTTCTTCTTGACGTTACCCGTGCTGGCGTGCTCTCCATCCTGCCAGGAGTGGAAAGATCTCCATGACCTTTCTCAGCAGCCTGTTCCTGGCCACTCCTCACCTTCTCTTCCTACAAGGAAACAATTTCCCCTGCCTGGAACATGGCAGGCCCTGCTTTTATTATGTCTTTACTGTTGGGAAAAAAAAAATTGTCTAGATCACTTGTCAAGTTGCTCTGGTAGTTCTTGTGTGTCTGTCCATCAGGATATAGGTTCACACACAAATGACTTTGACATTTTTAAATAACAGCTGGGAAGTTAAATATCTAAAAGTCAGGAAGTCCTGGAATGAGCTCTTAAGGTAGAATTAAATAAAACAACCTTTGTTTTCTCTCTTTTAATTACCTGATCCAGCTCCAGTGCCCCAAGGACCCCATTTCCCAGTGCCCAGGGATGATGGAGCCCCTCTGAGGAGCTCCCCAGAGGGTGCCATCCTGACCTCTCCATTCAGTGCTCTGCTCAGCCTCTCACTGAGGAGAGAATTATTTATCACCTCTTAAGGTGACTCCTGGGGGATGCACAGGCAGCAGTTTGTCTTCACAAAGGTTTTGGAAAATAAGAGAGCTTCTGTGCCTTTCACAGATGGACAACTGAGCTGCAGAGAAACTGAGATCAAGCCATTCTGTGTTGGTTTCAGACCTGCTTTCAGACGCCTTGGGTGCAGTTTTAATTTTTTTTCATGAATTTATTCTGATTTTCACGGTGCTTAGTGCTGCTTTTTAACATCTTGTATGATTGGGGCACAGGGCTGCAGGTCAAGCTCATGCACCTGTGAAACCCACAGCTCTGAAAGGTTGTTTCACCACACAAAACTTCTCCCAGCATCTTGTCTTTTAGGTAGAGGCAGGATCCAGCTCTCCAGGCTTGTTTCCAGCTGCCAGAATGGATGGTGTGGTTGTTTCTCCTGGTGGCTGGCTTGCTGCCCACTTTCCAGCATCAGATGAAACCAGAGAGCTCCTTATCTGCCATCTAACCCTGCCTGATCCCCAGCTGGGGAGGGGAAGAGTGCACCAGCACATGATGAAGGCTGGTCTTTAAGCACACATGTACAGAAATACCTTTAAATAAGAAGGCCCCAGACACCTTTAACTGTGGAGTTTCTTGAGAGCACTTGATTTGCAGTGTTAAAGTCATGCTTTGATCAGCGTGCCTTGTGTGCACAACTTCCAAAGAAAAACAACTTCAAAGTAAAAAAAAATGCTCATTGTAGGTGTCCAGGCAGTTCCTCAGCAGGGCTGGGACCTTTCAGAGCTGGCATGCAGATGTTCCCAGAGCAGCAGGAGCTGGGGCTTGGCTGTCACAGGAAAGCCAGGGGACAGTGGTGTCACATATGGGCAGCACTGCAGCATCAGCCTGGCGTGGGAAGGTGCCAGAATGTCCTGTGGGACTTCACCCAGAAGCAGGTGGCTCTGGCTGCCCTGCAGTTTGTGTCCCTTGTGTGCCCCCAGCAGCTGCAGAAATGGGATTATCACCATCCCTGTCTGTTCCCTGCAGTGTCTGCTGATGGGAATCCTGTCTGGGAATTGCCTTGTCCTTTTCTGAGCCCTCTGAAGCTGTCTCCATACCCCTTATGCTGACAAATTGCAGAGGTTCCCTCCTGTTTGGGTAAAGAAGTGAGTTCTTTCACACATTTTATTGTTGTGGGCTCCGGTGAAAAAAAGGCCCAGCTTCACCTTGCCTCTTGCCTTTGGGATTTTGTAAACCTTGATCACCCCCTCCCCCCCCAGCCTTCTCCCCTCCAAGGCAAAAGTAACAGCCAGCAGGAAGGGTATTAAATATTTGTCAGATGCTGGATCAGCACAAATCCCAATTAAACCCCTGGGGAGGCAATCAGGATGGAAAACATCCACCTGAGCAGGTAAAGCCAACCAATGCTCCAAGAGCCCCAAACCAGGGTTGTATGATGAAAACTCCCAGCTTGCCTTTGGAACAAACTTCCCCAGGAGTTTCCTCTGTAATTTCATAGATTTGTCTCCACCTTCTGATACCTGAGACAAATGCAGGGTGCTGCTCCCTGCCACACCCTGTGGGAGGAACCATCCCTTCCAGATGGAAGGAGGCAGAGGAAGGGGGTTATGGCTGAGCTAATGTTGTCCCTCAGCATCAATCTGCTGGGAGATGCCCCATCCTGCAGTCATGGCAGATCCAGCAGCTGTCCAGAGGCAGCCTGGCAGGTGACCTTTGGTTGCTAAGCTGCAGTTCTGCTTCCATACATTTATGTAAATAACGGAGGAGAAAAGCCTGTGCTTCATCCAAATGCCAGAGTTGGCTGGGTTGCTCCTCACTGCTTGCCTGGTAGGTGACTGTCCCCAGCATGATTGAAGAGAAGAGCATAAATTGAATTTCCAAAGTGCATCTGGTACAATTAGGCAGAAATGTGAAGTGGATCCATCTCTGTTTCCGCTGATCCGAGAGCGATGACCTTTTGATTTCAGATAAATGGCTACTGTGGCACCCAGCCAGGATTCAATAGTGTTTTCTGAGACTGCATGTGACTCGTTAAACCATTTACACTGCAGTTAAACACATCAAAAAAAAGATACCCAGGTGGGAAAACCCCCCCTGCTTTGAGCCTCAAACCTGCTTGAACTGCACCTGAATCTCAGAGCTGGAGGAATTTCCACACCTGGGTCCAGCTGACCATGATCCACCTGGTTTGAACAGTAAAGGGCACTGGTGAAGAGGGAATTTTCTAACACAGGGAAATCCCCCGGTGCTTGTGTTTGTGCAAAATCCAGTGTGAGAGGCTGCCTAGCTCCCTGCACAGGAGGCTGAGAAGGAACAATCACTTGAGGCTGGGAATGTGTGTGAGCCTCAGATAAGGGCAACCGAGGCTGTATTGCACCTTAACGGGGCTCTGAAAATCAAGAGGGATATTTCTAGAAAAAGGACCTGTTGGGGGAACTACCTGTAGTGCCAGCCTCAGAGAGAGGAAGACCTGGAATGTGGATGTGGCAGTAAGTTACATAGATTCAGTTTAAATCTTCATTAATCAAGATCATTTCCCTGGCTGAGGTTACTTTGCAAGGCCAAAATTGCTAGATTCAATATCCTCTCTCCTGCTTCTCAAAAACCTCACATTTACTCTCATCCAGAGCTTTAGGGCAGCAGAAATTTTAAACCCACAGAAAAACTTAATAGATTTATAGTTTGCTATGGATCTTTCACTTGCTATGGGCTTTATTACGTCAAACGTGGTTTTCCTGCACCACAACTGTTTTTATTTCAACAATCAGGTTCATTTTTCTCCTGGCTGACTTTAATGGCCCAGTAAAGGATGAAAAACCTGGAGGTGCAAAAGGAATGGAAAAGTGATTTCTTTCAGGTTGCTTAGAAAGACCAGAGCTGGGCATTACTTGGAGCTGTGTTTGAGAGTGTGGGTAAAGAAGTGACTTTGTAGGCCTTGGAAATATTTTCTCTTTTCCTCTATAGAAGAGATTTTTGTGCTGTCACTGACCCAGAACCACACTCTGCCCCTGGCTTGGGAACCAACAACCTCCTGCCTCAGCTGCCCTCTCTTCAGGGCTCTCTGGTGTGGGCTACCAACCTCCTAGAGTGGCCACCTGGAACAGAATTACTGCAGCTAAGGTTAAATTTGTGCCACAGAACGTTAAATGAAAGTTCTCAGTTCCTGTCTTCCACAATACCTGTTTTCTTTGATCATTATATATCATTTGGATCAGTCACAGGTGACATCAGGCACATTTTCTGTTTTACAGAGCTTCAGTGTCTCCACATTTAGAAACTTAACTATGAGCCCATCCATCCATAATTGTTAATGGAAATTTAGAAACTCAAAATTTCTGTAAAAGAAGTGTCATGGACAAGAGAAAGATCTGAGAATATTTACACCCTTGAAATGAAATAATGATATTTTCGGCTGCTGTTTTCTTCCTATTAAAAACTCAGAGCACACACACTTCTAAAATGAGGAGGAGGTGTTCGGTATAAGTTAAATATCACAATTTTATGGAAACAACTTTCTGTATTTTTGTTCTCAGAAATGTTTTTGTTACTTAGCACTCAATAGATCCAGTGTGTTTGCCTCAAGACCTGGTATTTGTCCAGTGAAGGATATGGAAACATTTGATTATCCTTGCACGTTCGATACTGAATGTCCAGGGATGAAAAAATGCTGCAGCTCATCCAAAGGAGCAGGCTGTGTGGATCCCATGCCAGAGGGTATGTTACTGATAAATTCAACGCTGCTTCTAATAGAAATATCCTCAATTTTCCCTCCTGAGGGTGGGAGTGGGCAGGAAAACTGTTACCATAGCTCTTCCTTAAACAAATATGGGAATCTGCCTTGGATGGATTCCAGGATATTCACTTCAGTGCTTGCACACAGTGATGTGTGGGTGCTGTGGGTCCAGCAAACCTTCCCTGGCTCCTTCTCCTTGGCTGGCTGCTCGTGGGCCCCTCACATTTGCCAAATTAAACCTTGCTTTGTTTCCTCAGAGCCTCCCTGAAGCTCTGTCGCCTGCTGTAGCACCAGACCTCAGATGACTTGGCTGTTTTATTTCCTACGCTGCAGGGAGGATGTTCTGGTACAATGTGACAGTCCTTGTGAAAATGGATTTTGATGAATTAATCCGGGTGGATTCCCACCTTCTGAATCATTCCCGCCTTTTGCACTCCATGGTATGTACGAAAATGAACTCTTCCCTCTTTGTGCCCATGATTCCGTTACTTAGGGGGCCACTCTTTGCCCCCCTTTGTTCTGCCAGATTGGTTTATTTTGGCCCTATTTCTGGTTATTTCTCTGTTTCTGATTACTGAATGTCAGCTCTGTCCTAAAGCAATTTAAGTAACATTGATTTATCAACTTCAGCAAATATTTCAGGTCTCTTCCAAGAGCAATTTAATGACATACTGGAGTAAAGGAGGGTTTCCTGCTTAAATAGTGCTTGCTCCAGCCCTGCCTCAGTTCAGTTTTGGGCCTGTGACAGATTGGGACCAGACTTCAGGACCTTCAAAGCGTAACCTTTAAGTTAAGCCTTTCCAAGACAAACCTATCTGCCATAATCTGCTGGCACTGATGGGCAGGAGAATAGAAATTAGAACAACAGCATGGGTATAATTCTTCCTCCTATCTGATTTCCTCTTCTCATATCCTAAAAAAGCAAGAAACCCTGGTCCTGTTGCTGTGTAGTAGGGAGTAAGGGCAAGGATTCACCAAGGCTTTTGTATCTTGGTCTAAAACAAGATATGTGGAAGTCAAACACTCACAAAAGGGGACTTGAAGTGAACTGTTCAATGAGCTGCTACTCAGAGTGTCCTGCTGTCCATTCCACTGACTCTTAATGCTCAGCCCACCAGCAGATCCCTGCTCTCATTCCTGACTCTCAGTTGGGACAGCTTGGTGTCTCTGGGGTCTCTCTGTTGCTCTTAATCCCAATAATCCTGAATCTGTTCCTATTCCTCTTTTTCTTTCTATTCCCTTTGCCAGCAGTCCATGTAGCTGTTCAAAGTAAGAAATGTTGGACAGCTTTATTGCAGCTGAATTGTAGTGGCCTGTGTAATGTACTCTACTCCACTTTGCAAAACAGGACTTTTCCCACCTCTTCCTGGGTTACTCCTCCTGCCAAAGCATTTTGAGGTCAGCTCCACACCCCCCTTAGCTTGGCATTTCTGTAACATAAATCTGAAGTGTGAAAATAAGAAATCACCTTGCATAAATACAGGCCCAAACATTACCATGGTTTCTGAATGTCTTTCCACACTCGGGTTATGATAATAACCATTGCATAATTCACGTGCTGGGGAAAGAATGAGGTGCCCCAATGTTTGCTGCCTTGTTTTCCAGATCACTGGGGCGTTGCAGCCCCTGAATGTCTCTGTGCACCACGTCCAGAGTGACCGTGGGGACCCCTATGCAGGGACAGTGGCCTCCCAGGTTCTCCTCGGAATGCAGCATCCAGCTCCCCTGGCAGAGGTCTCCTCCTCGCTGAAGGCCGTGGTGAAGCGAGTCTCTGAAGTGATTGACACACAAGTGCAAGGTCACCCACTCTAATCCTGCCACATTTCAGGGGTTTTGTCCCTCCTCACCTGGGATCTCGTTTATATAACCATTAATTTGCTTGCAAAGATAGCACAGAGGATCCTGCAAACTTTGCAAACACGGCCCTGACCTTTCTGTTGTGGAACGGAGAGTTAATGATTATTTTGGAGTAAATAGTTTGGGAGGGAAGGCTTCTGAACCCTCAAATTTATTTTCTCCCAGTGACATAGTTCTTCAGATGAAAAAGCAAATATGTGCAAATTTGTAGCACAATCATTAGTTTTATTAAACAGACTGTTAAAAAACTGTTTTCTTGGGAAGCAGATATATTCTCTTGCCATGGTACTTCCAGTAGCTTGTATGGAAAAAGTCATATTTATAGTCTGTTAATTACTATAGCACATTACTACATACTTTTTAAATGTTACATAAACATTTCAATATATTAATTTTAAATTATGTCAATCTACTTTTTGCTCTGCAGTTATCTGAACATTTTCACTCCTGAAATGCATCCATAGGTACCATTTTTAATGGTTCTTATTCTGTGTTTACTCAGTCCAGCTTTCAGTGAAATCACTGGCAGTCCTCCTTCCTCCTGTGCTGACATCTCAGGTTTGGATGGCATCCTACAGGTGTAAGCAGGAGCTGCCCCTAATTGTCCTCTAATTCCAAAGAATTGGGGTAAAATCTGATAGGGTGATGGCATCCAGAATGGCTTTAACAGCATTACTACAGATTTACACTGAATTTGTCATAGCCAGAGCCCAGTCTACACACAGTGCAGATCAACCTTGATGCTGCTCCCAATATCTGTGCAAGGTGTGTTGTTCTTCCCAGATGTCAATGAATGCTCCTATGCTGAATTCAATGCTTGCCCTGAGAAAAGCAGCTGTGTAAACCTGGAGGGTTCTTACAGCTGCCACCCTCAGCATGAACGTGCCACTGTCATCCCTCGCTGGCTGAGCCCAAGGAAGGAAGGTAAGAAATGTAGGTCTCACCTTAGAAAGTGCTGAGGATGTTCCTGCACGAGTCACTTGCAGGAATTTCTGGAGCATAAGTGCCCCTTCTCCTCCTCTTGGGACAAAATGCCACATAAACCTGTTACTTATTTCTGATGGAAATGCAGAGTATTTATTTCACAGTCCCTTGTTTTCTCTCTTTCACCCTCAGCTCTTCTCACTCACCTGCCAAAACCTAAAACTTCAGACCCTACTACTTCTCAGAGCAAGTCACTTGTTGTCAGTGCACCTCCCCAGCCTCTTGAGAAACAATTAATAGCATTATATCTATAATTTTCTTTTTTTCTGTTTGACTGCAGCCCAGACTCAGTGGTTGTATGATCCCACCCTGAGCTGCTGCACTGCTGCTGAACCCTCTGCTGCCAGCAGCTGGAATTTGGCTCTGGCTGAAATAATTCCCTGTGGTACCAGTTCAGCAAAATATACTTACAGCCCACAGACATCAATGGGCCTGCTAATAGGCTTTAAGATAATGAGATGAATAACTGCTTGCAGATTCAATGCTTTAGTTAGAAAACAATTTTACAATCCCTTAATCTCGAAAATTAAGATGATGTATTACTTTATGCTTCTGTGATATGATAATATTTTTATTTTCTATTTATATTACTTCTATTGCTGCTTTTCATGTGGAAAACACAAATGGTATTATTTTGGATTTGCTTTCTTAGCAATACTCTAACTCTTTGATAATATGAATTTCCCTTAGGCCTTGTAGCATCTACTCCAAATTCAGTAAATGCTGTTAACACTGGCAGTAACTCTCCTTCTATAAGAAAATCAACTCTCCTGTCCATAACCAACCAATCTACAGATGCTGGGTGCTGTAAGTAACTCTGTGTTTAATAAATGTTTTCTTGATCTGTGATGGGAACAAACCTCAGTAGATTTGTGTTTATATGGATGATCCAGCCCTTTCAGGCAAGACTTATTACAGCCCTCTTAACATCACCCTGCTCTTCTGTGGGAGGAAATGGATTTATGTTGTTCTTTTAGAGTTCAGAGAGACAGGCTGGATATTCTTGATCTTCATCCAGAACTTCTGATCGAAGCTGAAGCCAGAGGAATTAAACTGTGGCCCCTCAAGTGCAGGGGGAGTGGCTTTGGGGATGTTTGGCAGCCACCTGGCTCAGAGTTCTGGGAACAATTGTGTTCCATTGAAGCAATTTATGAAAACAGCCTTTTTTTCCCTCAGTCTAACCATTAGCATGAAAGACTTGAAGCTGTGGCAGCAGCACTCCACGGTGTCTGGGTTAGCATGGGGCCAGCTCTCTCCAGCAGAGGTGTCTGGTCTGGGCTCTCCCTCTCGAGCCAGCCAGACTGGCTCTGCTGCAGGGCAGCTCATCCTACCCAATTTAAAAACCTCCTCCCAGGAGAGGAATCAGCTCTGAAGGGCCCCCTCCTTTCCCATTGACATGACAATGATTGCACTGGACTCGAGTGGAATAACAGGTGAAGTGCTTCATGCCACTCTCCCCCAGCCTCTGGAGGGATTTTCCAGGATAAATCCAGGCAACCTTTTCCTGAGTGGGTGCATTTTGATGATTAAAGGGACAGGAGGCGAAGCAGGTGTCAACACATGTAGAGTACCCAGTCACTCTTCCAAATTTATTCCTGTTTCTTGCACCTGTAGCTCACTAGCTGATTATTTATGTGACTGGAGATTTGGAGGAGATCAAGTGGTCCAGAGGAATTGTGGCTTCCTCATCCCTGGAAGTGTTCAGGGCCAGGTTGAACAGGGCTCTGAGTGGAGAGTGTCCCTGCCCATGGCAGGGAGTGGAACTGGATGATCTTTCAGGTTCTTTCCAGACAAAACTATTCTGTGATTCTGTGATTCAACAGAAATGCATATAGTAAAAGGAAATAAAAAGATTAAACATTAAATCAGTCACTCTAGTGGGATGGTTCATGAATGAGGGGATCTGCTAGTGGGAGAAGGGCAGATTCTGTCCTGACATAGAGAAAACCTTTCCCTTTTGACTGTCAAAGTGCTTGTCTGTAGTGGATTCAGAGCAGCACAAGACTTTAAAAGTGAAATTGCTTTTTCTGTGCTAACACTTCCTGGGGCTACAACAGATCCCTCTGCAGTTACAAACCATCGGATCCTCAGCGTTACCAGCAACAGCTTTGAAATGTCCTGGCTCATCAGTTCCACTGTGAACCACACTTTCCAAGTCCGGGTGTCCAAGGGCAATGAAACTGTGCAAAACTTCAAGACAGAGGGAATGCAAGTGGATGTGGCTCACCTGGAAGCAGGTGTGATGTATTCAGTAGAGATCAGCTATGAAACTTGTGGAAAAACCATTATCTCCCTTCAAAATGTTAAAACAGGTAAAGAAACACTTTAAAATATATGTCTATATATATATAATATAATATATCTTTATCTTCTCCCTTCTCCTCCTTACATCTCCCACTCAGTTGCAGTTCAGCAATGATCCTTTGGTCCTCACAGAACATTTCCCACCTTCTTCAGTGCTTTTTATCTCATCTACTCCAGCATTTATCCAACCCAGAATATCAGGCAGCAGAACTTTGGCCTTAGTTGATAAAGCAGTGCTGGAGCTGATTAGACTATTACAGGTATCAGACTAAGCTATAATTGGTTTTTTAAATTTTATTTCTTTGGTGCCTGGCACTGCTTTCTGCTGCCACCCATCTCCCAGCAGGCTCTGTTTTTTCCTGGTTGATGGTTGTGGCCAGTGGGAAATCCAGGTAACTGGTTCATCAAGGGCTCAGCTGAGCTAACAGAACTGCCCAGAGGAAGGGCAGATTCTGCTGAATAAAGGATGAAAGAGAATTACAAGGACTGAGTAAGAAAGCTGCAGACTGCCTGCCCAGTTCTGTTCAATTAACTGGTGGTAGGAGCTTCCTGAGGCCCTAGTGTGTTGATCAAACATAACTTTGCTTTTTGTCTAGTCTTAAATTATTTTCTAAGCCTCCATGCAAATAAAGAAATAAATCCCTCCCCCTTTTTTCTAAGAGCAGGCAGTGAACTATTTATTACTGACCACAGTGGGAATGCTGCTGTTCATGTTTATCCCTAAGAGCCTTCCCTTTGATGAGATGAGGGATGACTCCAGTTTGGGCCAGAAGGAAATTACTCCCTTTGTGGAGGGAAAGCAGGAGGTATAGTGGTTATGAAAACAGAGGGCTGAACTTCAGAGTATGAAGTTGGAGCCCCTGAGAAAAAGAAAAGTTTTCCAAGGATCAGTCCAACAACCTCAGAGTGTTTATACAGCACAAAGCAGTTAGAGATTCCTTGGCTCTTGGTTTTGGCTCCTGTGCTCTGTGCAGCATCTGTCAGGGCTCACCACACACACAAGGGGCAAGCACAGCTTTTTGTTGTATCTTCAGTTTAAGAATTGATTTACTATCCCCACTACCAAGATCAGAAAAATAAATAAATTAAAACTGTGGCTGGTGGGCCAGAGATGAGCCCACAGACAATCCAACCCTGGGTGTAACTTTCAGGCAGGAGCTTTGTAGGGCCAGGGCCAGCTATGTGTAAACCCACACATAAAGTATGTGTACACTCAGTTCTCATGCAGTTGCAATTAGACACCAAAATATCTCTTTAGATCTGCTATAAGTGCATCTTTTCAACGTATCAAAAGTTTGTAGGAGCCTGATTGCTTTATTTCTTTTTATTTAATACCAAATTCTCTCAGTCTTGTGCTCCTTTCTTCCATCAGCTGAGATTTTGGTCCAGGTACATCAATTTTAACTTTCCTATTTTGTCAGTGTCTTTTAATGTTGTGTCCTACAGAGGCCAAGATATTTGATCTTACTCTGAGGATTCTCAACTATAACTTCACTGATGATTTCCATGATTCCAGCAGCTCAGCATATGAGGAATTTTCAAGACTGTTGCTTACAGAGGTAAAATTACTATATCTCTGGGTAATATATATATTTTTTCAATGCAATATTGATTTAATCTAATAGAGGATTTTGTGCCTGGATGAAATACTCCTTCAAAATCAGCAAACAGTTTCCTGTGACCTTTCTTTATAATTACAACAAAATTCAACTGACTAGACAGATCAAGCCCTTGGCCTTGTTAGCAATGAAGCCAGTGAGAATTTTCCCCTACAGAAGAGTGAAGGAATTATAAATGCAGGCATGCAACAGGGGCTCCTTTCCTTGGATCTTTAATTTGGCAATAAACTCACAGTAAATTAACTTGAGGCTTTTTAATGGATTATTGAAATGGCATTCCTGGCATTCATTTCAACACAGTCTGCTCAATAAATGTCTTACTCCTCTCAAAGGTCTTTCTTCTTTCAGGAAAAGTATCTGGATCAGGTTTCTTCTCCAGCCCCATTCCTTGCCTGCATACATGCAGCCACTGTCCACAGTCAGGTGTAATCAGCCAGAAACAAAACTTAAGTCATGAAGTCTGGTGGCAGCTGTCAGCTTCCCAGCTAAGGGGGAGGTTTCAGATGGAGCCATCTCTTACAGTTTTGCTGTACTGAACAGGGCCCAGAGAGAGGAATTGGGATCTCCATCCAAAACAAAATTTCCCCAAAACAAAGGGTGACTCATAGTCATGTATTAATTTAAATGCAAGAAAAAAATCCAAAGCAATAATGGAGCTATACTTTCAAGGGCAGCAGAGAAGATGAATTTGCCCAACAGAAATTGCTAGTTGGATCTCCTCACATGGTTTTGTTTCCCACAGTTGCAAATTGTTCACTTTTGTTGTGTAAGAAGATTTTGGTGAGTGGCTCTTTGATATTAGTGCAGACCTGACTGGCTTCATCGGGTTGGGAAGAAAAAGGAGCATTGCCCATCTGTGCTGCTTCTGCCTCCTTGGGGATTTGTGAGCACAGCATCCCTCTCTCATTTCTTCTCTCCTCATCTTCTTGCCCCTCTACCCTGGTGTGAGCTTAGACCAGCTAAGCAGTTCATTTGTAGGGATCTTTCTGAGCAAGCTCTGCCTGAACGGGAACAAAGCTGTGCTGATTTATGGCTCTGTGATTGTGCTCAAAGGCAGGATTTCAGGTGCATGCAGGAAAAAAAGGCTCAAGCAAGGAGCTGCCTTCTAGACATGTAAAGTAAAACTGCACAGCTCAAATATTGACAGCAGTGTGCCAACTTCAATGCTCAGAGTAATGGCGTTTGTTCAGCTGAAGTGACTGCTCACAGGATTGGTAATTAACCATGATGTAATTGTGATACTGCCTTGAAACTGGGCTGTCTCCAACACATTTCTTGAAGTTATCCACCCCCATTTCTCTTGTCTCTCATCCTGAGGTTTCTTTGTTATTGGACTCAGCTGAACTTCAACCAGTGAGTTTCAAATGCTCCCTGGGAACTGAAGCCATGCCCACACTTATAAATGAAACAAAATGCATAAGTGACATACAGAGATAACATCAAGGCTCTGCTGCATGCACTTACCAGGACAGTTCAGCTCTGCTGCAGGAAAACAGGGCCCAGGGGAATTCTGCTCCCTTGAGCCCAAATTTGGAACTTGGTTTGTAAGACCAGCGGTCAGATGGATACAGTTTTCAAAGGTATCATAGAATTATATAATCACAGAATGGTTTGGGTTGGAAGAGGCTTTGAAGATCATCCAGTTCCAAACCCCTGCCATGGGCAGGGACACCTTCCACGCCAACCATGTTGCTCAGAACCCTGTCCAACCTGGCCTTGGACACTTCAGGGATGAGGCATCCACAGCTTGTCTGGGCAGCCTGTGTCAGGGCTTCACCACCCTCACAATAAAGAAGTTTTTTCTAATATCTAATCTAACCCTACTCTCTGTCAGTTTGAAGCCATTCCCCCTTGTCCTGTCACTCCAGGCCCTTGTAAATACTCTTGCCTCATCTTTTCAGTAAGTTCCCTTCAGGTACTGGAAGGTCACACTTAAGTCTCCCCAGGGCCTTCTGCTTTCGAAGCAGAACAGTCCCAATTCTCTCAGCCTTTCCTGACAGCAGAGCTGCTCTGATCTTGATGCCTCCTCTGCTCCAGCATGTCCAAGTCCTTCCTGTGCTGTGCTCCAGCACTGGGGCAGCTCTGCAGCTCACCTGAAGGGGGAAAGGGGCAGAATTCCCCCCTCTCCTGCTGCTCATGCTGATTTTGGTGAAGCCCAGCACACAGTGGAATTCTCAGTCCCAGTGCACACAGCCAGAGCATGTCCAGCCTCTCCTCCACCAGCACCCCCAAATCCTTCTCAGCAGGATTGCACAAAGAAGACTTGCATTACTTTGTGCCACAATAATTTCTGAAAAATAAGATTTCTGAAACACTTTGGAACTTTCCTTTTTACAGCATCTTCTATTTTGTGCTTATATAAATATTTAAAAAGGTAACTTTGGCTCCCTAATTGTCAATGTTTCTTTCCCTTTGCTCAGCTTGAAAATTCATTCCCACCCAACATTTCTGCCTTGTACAAATCTGGGAAGCTGAAAGTGCAGATTGAATCCCTGGCAGCAGGAAGCATCATTGTGAGGCTCAGAATCACCATTCAGGATCCCGAGTTTCCAGTGGATGCCTCTACATTTGCCCCAATGCTTTCCTACCTGCACAATGGCTCTGTGCTTGTGGTGGATCAGCAAAACACTACAGTAGAAGGTAATTTTTATTATTACTTTTTAGAAGAAGAAAGCAGTGGTTTTGTTTTGATTATTATCACCAATATTCTTCACAAAACAGAGAAAGGAAGGATGTGGTTTGTTGAAGAGAAAACCATGATGGGAGAATTCTTCCAGGGGTTTTATCCATAAGCCTGGAAGGGTCAGACAAAAAAAGCACTGGCTGTCCCCAGGTACCTGCAGGCACTGCTTCTCCTCACTCAAGTGGAGCCCTTGGTTTCTCTACTCATTTTCCTCCCTCTCCTCTCTGTCCCCAGCTGGAAGTTTGCCATATCTTTCTTGAGCTGTATGACAAACAGGATTACTGTGGAATATCTGTAGCCTTTAGATACACACGCCCTCTACACAGTTTTGTGCTCCAAGACTGAGGGACTGTATTTGGGCCAAGGTTTAAGAAATCTAACATCTTCACTCTAGGAACCCAGCCAGAGGAATTCCCAAACGTCCTTATTGAATATTGTGAATAGGAAGAAACATGCATGGAATTTTTGTTAAATCAGGCCTCTGTTTGATCTTCAGTAATCACCACTTTTATCTTCAAAGGAGTGAGTTCTGTCCTCAGGTTTCCCAGCTGGCAGAGACAGCAGAGTTCAGAAAGTTGCCAAAGCCAACAGAATGGGTTATTCTTCCCTCTTGATGTATTGAGCCTTTCTGAGCAAGAAAAACACCCTTGGAGTTGCAGAGAATATGGAGGTTAAGGAGAACAGGACAGGAATAAAACAGGAGACAAATTGCACTTGAAGCCTACAAATATTACAATGGCAGCTGAGACTGAATTGCAAGATGCTGATGTGTGCCCAAATACTTTGTAAATGTTGATCCTGGGACCAAAAGGCTGAGAAAGAAGAAGGTGATAGCTCTGGACTGTCACTTTAGCTGCAGAAAACCAGGTGGCTTTCAGTAGCACCACACTTATCCAGGGGCACAGTCAACATCTCCACTCCTCCTTAGGGGCTGAGAAATGGAGTTTATTTCTTAGCTGTACCCAAAGAGGAGTTTCTTCAACATGAGTTTCCTAAGTGGAAAACAAAGACTGAAACACATGAAGGAAGGATTTGTGTGGGTGTTTTTCTTCCTGTCCCCTGAGAGACCCAGGACACGACCTTTGGCAATGAGCCCACCCAGATCCTGTCCCCTGGATCCTCCCTGCAGCCTGGCCACCACCAGACTTTGTGCTTGGTTTAGTGACAGTCCATTCAACTGTGAAAAGCAGGGATGAGAAGTCAGAAGGGACAGCATAACTGAAGGGAGTGGACCAGATCTCTTCGAAGATCCATTAATTATTAAGTCTATTGCCATGATGAATAGAGACAATAAAATCTGTTTGAGG
>VZTB01017554.1:1358-39873 GCA_013397245.1 Thryothorus ludovicianus | reverse complement strand
AAACAACCTTGGAAGCAAGATCTGAAGAGTTTCAGCTTCTTCTTTCATCGTGGCTGGGGGAAAAAGGACTTTATTAGCTCAGGAAAATTTCTGCAAAAGCAGCAAACCCGACACTGGGGGAGAAGCAGAGCCTCACTCAGAGTCCAGAAAAAGGCGTCTAAAACTATTTTCTCGATGCCAAAATTATTTTCTTGGTGCCTGCAATTTTTTTCCGCATCAATGATATTTTCTGCAGGAATTGGCACTTTCTCTTTGCTAAATCTGCTTGGGAAGGCGATTCCTCTTCCTGGCAATTTAGCAGTTGTTTTTATTGATGTTACATTTCTTCAGCTCCAAGAGGAGGAAGCACATAAAAGAGTGTGCTGAGCGTGGCTCCTGGCAACATTTGCTGCTTGTCCTTTTGCCACACGTCCTGGTTTTTCCTGCAGCCTCCGGCACCAGCACACAGCAGGAGCAGCTGTCTGTGGAGTTGATTTAGGGAGCTCAGGAGGAAAAGGACCTGTCTTCCCTTTCCTCTCAGCAGAGGATGATCAGTCTGAGTCCTCCACAAATCCCCTGTGAGGCAGGAGCTGCCTGGAAACCTGGGAGATGCTGCTTCAAGAGCTGTAATTGAGAGCAACGAGGCTGGCGAAGGTTTAATCTGTTTGGGTTTGGGCAGATGTGTTGCAGCTAATTAGGGGATTTTTCTGTTGATTGGAGGTGAATCGCATTTCAGAGAGTCAGATTTGGTCTTAAAATTACAGTTTTGTTTGGGATAGGAATGCTGCTGTCTCTGCCCATCACTAAATGTATTATTTTTCTGTAGTGTGTCACAATTCAGTTTGGCTATTTCAGTTTTGCTTCTGTTTGTCCTTATTCTGTCTCTCATGCCCTCCACATCTCCCTGATCCCGTCACACTCCCCTCTGCTTTTTTTATCTCCCCTTCCCCTGTGATCTTGTGTTCCTGGTGGTCTCCACTCATTCAGCCCCACTTTTGATTCTCCCTCATTCCTTTTTCCCAGGAAAATGCCCTTTTCAGCCACATAAGGCCAGTTCTGCTGCTTCTCCAGCCTCTCTTGTCCCCCCAGCCCTGCTCACCACGTGTCCCCTCTGCCACCCTGCCCTGCCTTGGGCAGCTGTGCCAGTGTCCTGTTCAGCTCCTATCTTCTCCTAAAAAATGTGTTTGGTTATTTTTAATGACAACAAAGTTGTAGTTTGATTATTTTTATTTTTAAAATTTGCTAATTTATTTTTTTTAAAGTATAAAATTAGCTGAATTTAACTGACCAAAAGTCACATAAAGGCTGTTCCCAGCTGGAAAAAAACCTGAAGAATTCTACACTAAAAAACTTCAGTTTATAAAAACTTGTTTTTTTGTCTTATGTTCTTGATGAATCAAATATTCAGCCAAGTGCTTTTGCTGGGAAAGAAGCTTGTGAAGGGGTTATGCTTAAGGAACAAGAGCAAGAGCCACCAGTGGCATCTCACTAGCCTAGGGCAAGAAATTCAGAGGGCAAAATGCCATATTTGGTGAAATTTCACATGCAGCTCCTCCTTGTGCCATCATCTCTGACCTGGAGGCTCAACCTCAGTCAAGTCTTCATAGTCTATTCTTTTAAATACCAGGGGGCTTTTTTTTTATTATTTGAGAATTGTTCAGAACATTTTCCCCTCTCACTCGAGACAACTGAATGTGTTTTATCCCCTAAACACCTGTGTTCACGTGACAGGACAAGCTATGGCAAAAAGCAAGCCCAAATCCTTTGATCTGACTGTGGTGAGGATTCCTCTGGGATCAGAATTATGCTGGAATTATAAAGGAACCCTCCTCCAGTGCCCTGCTTCAAGCAGGCATTTCTCCCCTCCCCTGTAAAGCTTTACCTGATTATTATTTCTTTTCCTCCAGTACCTGTCCTAGTTCAAGGGATTATTTTCCCAGTGTGAGTAGAACTTGGATGTAAAGGATGTAAAACTCCACAGAGTTTATGCAGAGCTTTTTAATTCCTTCTGTTTCAAAGAAAGCAGCTAAAATGGCAGAATAAAACTGAATATAGGAGTCTGACAGTCTCAGAGCTGGAACCTGGTGCCTGATACTCTGTGGAGGTGCAGGGAGGAAAGGAGGTTGCTACACCAGAGGGTAAAGTCTGGTAACTTGGTTCAGAATTTTAAACTGAATCCTTGGCCAGATGATAAAATTCTTGAAGTTTTTGGTGAAGACTATCCTGTATTTATATAAACCATTGAAACATTAGGTTTTGCTGTGCCAGGAGTGATGATTTGTTAGGAGCTGGGGGCAGAGTGAAAGCAATTTACTGGCAATGGCCACAGCATTGGATGATTGCAATAATCACTAAATGGATGCCAGGGGCACAAACCATGCCTTGAGAAGCTCTTTCTCTGATCTCTGACCACTTCAGTGTCTGTAGGAACAATGCCAAGCCCAGAGATACCAGGAAACACAGAAAAACCAGGAAATAAACTCAAATGTTTGAGTCTTCCTTAATGTCATTCAGCAGATGTGAGCTAGGGGGGGAAGTGTACACCCTGTTGGGATTCATCTCATCCCACCACAGCTGTCCAAAGTGTAAATGTCTAAGCTCAGGCAGCTGCCCAGCCTTCCTCTGAGGCTGCAGGGAGGATCTGGTGAAATTATTTCTCTCTGGAGGGACTGGTGGGACAACCAGCTGAGCCTGGGAGAGCAATTCCAGTGCCTGAACAGAGAAACATTCCAGACATCCCCCAGCATCCAAGGCAGAGCTGGCAGATAAGAGACCTACAGGAGGTCAGTGCCTTTCTGGAGAATCATCTGGGGCTCAGGCAGGGCAGACTAAAATGCTGGGTAACTTATTTTTAGACTTTTGGGGTTTAGACTGCATTTCAGAGGGCTGGTCTGCTGCTGCTATGGGTTGATGCTTGTGGCAAGGAATTCTGGACCCTGTGACACACCAGTCCATGGACTGCAGTCCATAAAACATAGGGAAATTCTTTTTTCTTACCTTGCAGCCTTCCAGAAGCTTAGAGGCACAATTCGGATAACAAACGTGGAATACTCTCCAGGCTTCAGCAATACAAGCAGTGAGGAATATCAAACCTTTGCACAGCTCTTTGTTGATGAAGTAAGTGGTGAAGAAGGATGTGATCTGTCACCTGTCTCAATAAAACCCTGTGTATGGTCTTTTTCCCCAAAGCCTGATTAACTCGTGTGTGTCCCTTGACACACCTGTAAGGTTTTGGCTTCCCCTGACTGCCTGATGCTGCAGGAGAAGTGTGCAGCTCTGTTTTAGAGGAAGATCAGGATTTTGGGATTCTCTGGTACCTCCATGTCCTCTCCTTCTCATACCTGGTTATACTGAATTATTGATCTCCTCCAGGGGTGTGGTGGAAAGTTAATGGAACTAGCAAAGTGCTCTGATACCCTTGCCCTGCACAGCACTATCCTAATTAGCTGTATGATTGTTTTTATCCTTTGAAGCACTACCTCAAGGCTGACAGTTCTTTAATCACCCTGGATTTTGTAGCCCCATATCTGGAAAGGGAGTGGCTTCTTGAAAAGTCACCTCTGCCCTCACTTCTAATCAGAGTGCAGAATATCAAAGCACAACATGGTATCTGCTGTGCCTTTAACCCTCTCAGGACCCTCGGGCATTGTCTTTGCCAGTATCTAATATTGTAATGAATTTGTCAGAAGTTTGTTCCTTCTGGTGCTCCCTCAAACACTCTCATGCCTGGAAAATCACTGGTTATGCTTTATTGCCTTCCTTATCTCCTCTTCACTGTCTGTGTTTTCAGATAAGTCTGGTGATAAATCCATCCCTGGCAATTTGATGGATTTTCAAATCCTGCAGAGGCCTCCCCAGACTTGCTGGGGACAGTCACGCCGTGCCACTGGAACACAGCTGTCCCAGGGGCACAGGGCACTGGCCAGGCCAGCCTGGGTCACAGGGAGGGAAGAGGGTGATCCATTAATCCTTCTTGGACATCAAATCAGTTTCCCACTGGTCACCACTGGTTTGCACCTTTCTGGGTGTGTTAACAGAGCACAGCTTTCCTGGAGCTGTTTTGGCCCCAAGCTGTCACATCAGAAAAACTGTGACAAAACCAGAGTGATGTGATTAGCAAAGTGAAAAGGGAGCAATTCTCCACTGACCTCTCTCTCATTCAGCACCACGCTCTGCCCGAGGCTATGTCAGAGCAGCACAGCATTGAAATGGACTGAAATTAATGTATACTCTTCATTCAGTCAGATATCTTAGTCCAGAAAATCATAAGTACTAATATATTTAGGAAAAATTGTAAACTGGTTGCACAAAGGAACAAAATGAAGTTTCGTGTCAGTTTTACCTGTGTCTCAAATTTTGAAAATGATCACTTGTGATTATAAGGAACTGACTCCTTTTCCCAGCACTCTGGTTTTGTGGATCAGCTGCAGAGATGTGTCAGTGTTGATTCCTTCCACCTCTGAGCCACTGTAAATGGGCTATAATTGCATTGCTGCTGTAAATAATATTGCAAATAATGTATTTCTAGATGCCAAAGAAAATTTAGGAGACCAGAAAGATCTGTATATTTTCTTTCCAGGTTATGAGGATCAGAAATGGATCTTTTAAAGTAAATGAAGAAAGTTTTATGAGCTTTAAAAGCACTCTCAGGTTCCAGTTAAATACACTTTGCCAGAGATTTGTTTTTAAACCTCTTTGGAGTCATAATCTACAATTCAGAGGATTTATAAATCCTAATGTGTATAATGTTCCTTAGCCCCAGCACTTAAGTGCCATGTGGTTAAATTGGCAGCACAGCAAATGGAAATATCATCCTTTAAATAATAAGAAGGAAGTAAAAAGTTGATGTGACAACCTGCACTGTCATTGTCCAGGCCAGTTACACCACCTTTCTTGTAATGCAACTTAAAACCAACAAAGCTAAAAGTAAAAAAGTATTTAAGTCTTGGGGTTTGTTCAGTTTATGTTTTACAACACTACAAGAAGGATGTCATGGCTTGTCCTCAAGAAATTCAGTTGGGAAAGCAAAATATTTGAGTTGGAAATACATTCACTAGGGTGCAATAAATTCCCAAGTGGAAAGCTTGGTTTGATTTTGAGTGCTTTAAATTTAGCTGAGTGACAAAAGATGTAAAACTAATAAATGATAATGTCTTATGAAGGTGACCCCCTCTTTTGGAAGGCTCATAGCCTGTGTTTGTGTAGCTGGATGCACATAATATGACTGTAGTTGAAGCTATATGAATGTGGAATGAGTGTAGCTACAGGGATTAAGAAATCCTCACTATTCCAGTGTAATTTCACCCTTTTGTTAATTTGAGTTTACCCACCTCCACATCCTGGAAGCTGCTGGTGATGGTGGCTGGCCAGGTGTGTGCTCTGGTACCTTCTCCCTGAAGGTCCAGCCAAACCAGACAGTGAGGAGGGCTTTTTTTTTCTCTCCGTGTGAAAAAACAATCTTCAAACAATATTCTATTCAAATTATTGTACCTTTATCCTACTTATTGCCAGTTTCCAGGCTGTCAATGCATTCCCTGATTAGTCTTCCTTTGTGTGCTACAGAAATTGCAGAATTGTGCGCTACAGAGAACACAGAATGACAGACCTGAAGATAATTTCTTTTGTAAGAACTCCCCATACTCAAGGGTATTAGATATTGAATATTCCTTTCCAAAAAGTTCCATCATCGTCCCCCACTACCTTTTTTTTTTTCCTAGCCCTTCTTTATCAAGCCTTATTTTGATAACCCGGGGTGTGGCACCTGTTGGGAAATCCTGGAGTCTCTTGGATAAAGGGTTTTGTAGTGTCACCTAGTGGCTAAATACAAATACTGTGAATGTTCCCTGACACTATTCCAGCTCTGGGTCCTGCTTTGGGAGGAAAAATAGGAATGAGGGCAAAAACAAAACAAAAAACCACTGTAGCCAGGTGGGGGTCAGGCTCTGGTCACAGGGAACAAGTGACAGGACAAGAGGAAATGGCCTCAAGCTGGGCCGGAGGAGGTTCAGACTGGACATCAGGAAGAATTTCTTCATGGAAAGGGTTATTAAACATTGGTAAGGGCTGCCCAGGGAGGTTTGGAGTGCCCATCCCTGGAGGTGTCCAAGGAAGACCTGGAGGTGACACTCAGTGCTCTGGGCTGGGGACAAGGTGGGGATCAGACACAGATTGGACTTGATGTCCTTGGAGGTCTTTTTCAACCTCAATGATTCTGTGATTCTGTAAAAAAGAATAACTAATAAAACAAAGTTTTCAGGATAGACAGCGAAAGAGAATGAAATCAGTGTGGGATAAAAGGATGTCACAGGTGTCTGTGTTTAATGCTGAGAAGTTCAGACAAAAATTATGAAAGCTGAAAACTTAGGTCTGACCTCCAACTTTTCAGTACCTGCTTGTGAAACAGCAGAAAGAGAGGGAAGAAGGAGCCCAGTCAGCCCAGTCTTGTTGAAATGGGATATTTTGGGTCTGACAAGGGCAGTTTATGTTCTGCCCAGGTTTTTAGAGGGGAACCAGCTGTCTCAATCCTCCCAGCTCTGCCTGTGTGCTCCGTGGGGCACTCCAAGGTTTGCTGTGTGGCACTTGCAGGCACTTGGGAGCTGTTTCCAGGGGCACTCAGGGGGTTTGCTCTGTGCCATGTCAGCTTGGCACCCAACACAAGAAACACATCAGCTCTGGTGGCCCAGAAAAGGGCTGCAGGACCCCTGCAAACCCTGGGACTGTCAGCAGGGCTGGAAGACAGGCAGTGGGGAAGTCAGGGCTGGGTAATGCACAGCAGGCAGGGCACAGGGCTGTGCCAAAGCTGTGAGAAGCCAGCAGTAAATGCACCAGCTCTGTGCGTGGGTGCCAGGCAAGCAAGGCTGCTTCTCCTGGTCCCAGTGTTTGCTTTTTCCCTGGGTTCTTCCTGGTGGGAATCACTGCTGGCATCCCCAAGCATTACACACTGAATAAACTGTGTTTTAAACTCATGGCTGAAATCCAGCCCTGCTGCTCCAGATATTTCCTGCAGAAATCAGGGAGAGGAAGAAGCAGTTAGAAGTGGTCACAGTGTAGCCCCCACCTGGCCCCTTAATCCCCTGGTCTGGGCATTTAGAAAGAGGTGGGTTTTGCTTGGCTCTGGTGAGAAATCAGCTCTCAAGCAAAGCTTGAAGGTCACTGCTCTAAGTTGTAATGTTCCTGGGCTGAAAGAGCCCTGTGGTGTGGAGTGTCAGCAGCACCTTCACTTCCTCCAGCAATTCCGGGTATTGGATTGCCTCTCTCCCCAGAGGCATTTTGAGAGAGCTTCCCTGCAGTCTCCTCCCTCCCTTTATTTACAACAGGCAAGGCCTTGTGCCAAATGACAGATGAGATATCTTAATCACTTGGCTTGTTTAATATTCATGGTTAAATATGCACCACATCCTTCAGCTGCTCTGAGTGAAAATGTTACAAAGCAAAAGGTAATTTTCTGCTGCTCCCCTCCAGAGCAGGAATCACAACACTCATTTCTAAACAGTGCACACAGCCTGAAATGTAATTGCTCCATCCATCCATCCCCACATACATTTTTTTTTTTAATTCCAGGTCCATAAATCTCTTCCCCTTGAGGTGCTCCAGCAGATGGATGCTGGTCTGATTAAAGTGCTGATAACAGCTGTAACTAATGGAAGCACAGTGGTAAGTTTCAATTTGCTGCTTGCAGAAGAAGTGGATGTCCACCAAATCATCACCAGTTTTTGTGAGGCCTTGGAACACAGCTCCTACTTCACCATCGACAGGAGCAGCCTCTCCATACACGGTGAGGAGCAGCTTGTGCCCCAGCAGTTCTTCAGAGCCAGACAGATGATAAAAGATCTTGTTAATCTATGGAATTAATTTAAAGTGAAAATATCTGTAAAACACACGGATGAAAAACCTTTCTCTGTCCTTATATTGCCCCTGTTTATCCATCCAGTAAGTTTTTTAGAGAACACCCATAAATGACATAGGAAGTGAGGTGCCACTGATCCAAAAGGATAAAACCAACTGGTCTTTTTGACAATATCTAAAATCATTTTTACAGAGAAAAAGGTAAGGAGATGTTGGGGGTCATGGATTGAGGAGTTTATCAGCTGTAAGTGGAAATGAGACACTGAACACAACCATAACAAGCACTGTTTAAAATAATTTAAAAACAAATTACCCTCTGCTTTGCACTGATAATTTTTCCATGAAATACAAATCCCAAGAAATAAATGAACATGAGAGTTCTTCACTGGGAGTAGTTTTCCTCACACACCTGTGGGTCTGGAGCTCAGGAGAAAGCCACACTTTGCCAAGCCCAGCATGATGGCTGATTGTACAACTTCTTTTCTTTTATATGTAATTGAAGTAAATAACAAAAAAAAATAATCTCCTGGCTAAGAGCAGCTGAATTCTGTTTCACAAGTCACCTCTGAAAAAAATTACCAAGTACTGTATCCCTGACATGATCCATTTGTCCAAAGAATGTTGGTATAAGCTATCAATTAGAATCTCATAAAAAATTACTTCAGAAACATATTTATGCTCTGCTCTATATTTATTTTTTTTTTTTGCCTGTTACACTTACAGCTGTAAATGTGGAAAGTTACATATCCTGATAATTAGTAGGATCACAAATATCTTGTGGTAGTGCTTTGTAGAGTGTCTCAAATCTGGGTTAAAACAAGGGGTTTATTTCAGGAACAGGTCCACACACAGCAGGTGTCTGGTGCTGCTTTCTGAATCTCACCTCTGGTCTGGCTTGCTCCAGTTTTCTAAACTTTGGAAAGAGAATGAGAAGTAAAAGAAAAAAAATTGTCTCAAGAATGAAAATTTTAGTCAGGTAAAAATTAAGACAGCACTGGCCTGTAACCTGGAGCAGTCACAGAGGCCTTCTGCCTCACTCATGCTGGGCATTTACTCAGCATCTCCTCAGAATTGTGAAATGAGGGAAAAACTGAGCAGCCCCTGGGGTTTGAAGCATCCCCTTGAGCAGTTGATCACTTTGGGAGTGGGAATGTACGACATATTAATATTTAGTGCTGTAAAGTTCTTTTAACAGTTCTGTTTCTCATACATGCCACAGAAAATAACATGCCATAAAAAATATGATTGTCAAGATTCTTAATGATTTTCACTAGAAGTAGCAGAGGGGACAAAAGAGATAACAGAGAAAATAACAGAAAGTACTTGACAGGTGTCTTGACCTCTGTGTGGCTACAGGGAGGAAATGCTGATATTACAAACTACATTTTTGTATGAGCTGATTCATCTGCCATCTCTCTTTTCTCAGATCATTTGTTAGCTGATGTATAATGGGTCTTTAATTTCCTAAATTCTCTCAGGCTTCTTCAGTAATTTATATTTGGTTTTGTAACCACAATGATAAAGAACATTTTTTACTGAAATCACAATGATTTGTCAATTGATACCAACCTTTGTTCACTCTTAACTAAGATATTAATGTAATAATCAGCTTTTGGATAATAAGCTCTGGAAGAGCTCCAACTTTTATTTTCCTTCCTCTATTGTGCAAATCAGTGACTTTTTTATTTGGAGCATTTCTGGAAGCTGAGGAGTTCTGTAAGCATTTATATATGTGTACACATTTTATATATTGCTTGGGAAATAGGTGGTGATATTTTTATGTTTAAGCCACTAAAATTATTTAAGAGAAGTTTTTTGTGATGAGACACATTACTTGTGCTTCCCTGCAGATGGAATTTATTTTCTTGATTCTCTCTCAGCCAGTGGTGGGTGAATACTCAGAGTGAAACCCCAGATCTCTGCTGGGTGTTGGTTGTTTGACACACTCATTGAACTGAACCCGTGCTTCCCTTTTCCCCCACTTCCCTTTTCCCCCACTTTATTCTTCCTGGAACCATTACAGATTGCCACTGACACATTTATCCATCTCTCTCAGGACACATGTGCCATAGGGGACTGCCTCATGAGCTGTGTCCCCCAAAATGAGTTTTCCAAAGCACTCAAGGTCCCATCTTTTGGGTTGTAACTGGTCACAAGTGAGATCTGTTTTTTTTAATCAAAATTCTGTTTTTGCCCCCAGCTAAAACTGGGCGGTCTCCTACAGCTCCAGGCAAAATCATACAAGCACTTGTTGAGCAACTTCCAGTGGGGGATATTGTGCAAGCACTGATCTTCCAAATGTTGTGTGTACATGTGTTACACACTAATTATTGCACAGTAATTAATTTTCTTTGCCAGGAAATAAAGCATTTCAGCTTTACTGATGGGCACTTCATGTGTCTCATGGGCTCCTTTCTAAAAAAAGCCCCAACTTTGGCAGGAAGTAAAACAGGTTGAAAGAACAAAAGAAGCTGGTTTCCTGCCAGTAACTGTGAGTTTCCTCCTAAGAGTTTGCTTTTGCCTGATGAGACCAATCTGAACATGTAAATTACAATAGCACCTTTATTTTTGGCACTCTTCAGCACTTCCCTTCAGCCAGAAGGCAACAGTGATGGATAAGAAACCTGTGCACAGCACAATTTTACCTGTGACATCTTTGCAGACTTCAGCTCACATTTCTTCCCCTGCTTCACTGGACTTCTCTCGTGCTGAGCACAAAGCTCTGGAGGACACCCTGTCCTCCAGCAGGGTGCTGACTCCTCTCACCATGGACCCCACAGCAACTCCTGATGTTCCTCCACGAGCATCTCCAGCCCCCCTTGTCAAACCCGCCCAAGAGGTTTCCATTAGAGATGCAGTGAGTGTGTTTTGTGAAATTGAGAGGATCGTCCTCGCCATCCAGAAGAGTTTCTTGCAGCAGGAGTCTATCCCAGAGAGTTCCCTGTTCCTGGGGGAGCCTGGCTGCAATGTGAGCTCCAGCAATGGCACCCACGTTGTGCTGCAGGCGGGCTGGAGCGACTGCGGCACCCAAGTTGAGACTGTAAGTCCTCTGATCAAGGGAATGCCAACAAACTCTGGAGCACTTGATTTCTCTTTCAGGAGGGGAGAGGCAGTGGCAGATCCTTAGATAGGTGTACAGTCTATTAGTTGCTGAAGTTCTTTTGGAGAAAGAAATCCCCTTCCTGTGATGGAAAGTTTCCTCTCAGTGTGCGATGAGAAGCACCAAAGAGAAGGGGAATCTTTGAGGTCAGGCAGCAAAACTCAAGGGCCTCTCCAAACTGAGAGCCACTTCCTGTGCCTCTTCTGGGTTCCCTTTGCAGCTGTCTTTTCTTAAAAGTAATTTCATCATCTCACACTGACATATACTTCAATAGCTGCCAGTAGTGGGGACAAATATCTCTCCTTGGATCCCAAACCAATGGCTATGATCAGATCATGCCAAAGTTCAGAAACTCCCTTCTGGAGCAGTGACCATTGCTAAGGAATGATCATTGCCCCATCCCTGGAAGCATTCAAGACCAGGTTGGATGGGGCTCTGGGCAGCCTGATCTAGTGGAAGGTGTCCTTGCCCACAGCAGGGGGTTTGGAACTTAATGATTTTTAAGATCCCTTCCAGCCAAAGCTGTTCTGTGATTCTATGATTGTATAATATGACAAAAAGGAAAAGGAGGAAGACTGGTGTATTTTCTTTGCCTCCCTGTACAGCAGCAAAGATACTGGAGGTTTAATCTATTTGAGTTTTGCTGTCAGAACAGGGAACACCCAAGAACCTGAAGCTGGAAAGCTCTGGTACAACCCTGGAAACACTGATGTGTTTTCTCCTTTCTGTGCTGCAGAACATGACTACGACCGTGGTGAAAACCACCCTCCGGAATGATGTTTCTGCTCAGGGAATAATCCACCACTTGAATGTTGCCAGTCCCATCCACTGTGTGTTTCAAAATGATGTCTTGACTTCCTCTGGGTACACTGCAGAAGGGTGAGGAGCAGCTCTTTCTGCTTTGAAATGCTGCTGTGTGGCTGAGTGCTGCTGCACTGGGAAAACCCCCAGGGGCTGTAGCTGTATCCAGTGACAGCACTGGGAGCTCTCTGCCATCCTGGGAGTCCTGTGCTCAGAATGATGCCTTCAGTTTTAGCTTTTATGTTTTTCAGATCCTGTACTGCGTTAGTGTATAACTCTGAACTCCACACAGAGTGTCAGTAAGCTCTCTTCACAGTTTGGTCAGACAAAACAATCCTTCCAGGCCTGGGAACCAAAATCATCATCACAGCCTCAGGCCTGAAAAGTAAAAACAAAAGTAAATTGGGGAGAAGCAAACCAGGGGAATGTGACTTCATTACCTGAAGCTGTAATTGGACAATTAACCTCTGATATGCAAACAGGCCAGACTTATATCTGCCCAAAAACTCATGACTGTCCTTCATCTTGGGTGCAGCCTCTGCTGTATCTGTTAAAGGCCTCTAATAAATATCCACTTTATTCTCTAACTCTGTGTAGCCTCTGTTCTGGGTAGCCAGGCCAAGGCATCAAAGAGATTCCTGCTGTGTGCTTCTCTCCTACTCCAACTAATGTGCCAGCAGATCCAACAAGCTTGGCCTTTACCTGGCTAAACCACAGGTGAAAATAAACCTATGGGAACTGCTGGTTCAGGAGTCAGAATTCCTGTCTTCTCACTGCCTTCCTGGGCAATCCTTTGTAGCAATAACAAAATAATTTTCCTGCTTTTGGGACATATCAATCGTGTATCTTTCCACCTGATGTGGGCCTGCAGATTGCTATGTGATTTCTGAGAATGGCAGTTTTTAACCCCCAACAAATTCTTATTTGGTCAATTTGAAAAAACAGAAAATACATCATGCAAATACTTTTTTTGTTGTGGAAGGCCCCACCTTCAAGTAAGGTTGAATCAGAGCCACATTTCACAGAAAATCAAGGCTGTGTTGACAGAAAATGTGACAGCACAAGCCTTTCTCTCATGGGGAGTGTCCTCCCGTCATACCAGAGCACCTCCTCTCTTGCCTATCATTGTGCTTAAAATATTGGCACCAAATCCAGTTTCTGTTTCCTAGCCCTGTCCAGAGATTGTATTTTCCTTTCTATTCCCCAGAAAAGTCTTTGTCAGGCCACTTTTCTTTGAGTTCTATGATTTTCTCATGCCTTTCACTTTCTGTTCAGATTTTCCCTGTCTCATTTTTTTTGGCTTTTCTCTTCTGCACTAAGCTTTCACTGTTCTTATTTTGAGCTTTCAGGGAGCTCGTGGTCTTGTTCTCCTTCTGCTCCACTCAGGTATTTTAATCTGCCCTATTTGAAAATTGCTGAGACCACCCTTTGGATTTTCCCACTTGTGTTTCCATGCTCTCTACCTTCCCAGCTGAAAACTCAGTGTATTTTCACCTTTCCTTTTGAACAGTGTCCTGCCACCCTGGACTGCAGATGTCCCTTCACTGTTTAAATATGTGGGAAAACAGGCACTGATTTAAAACTTGCAGAAACTTTACAATCAAATTTGTGATCTTTAAAGAAGGATAATTGATTTTTCAGACTTTACACCATCTTTGAGGATTTGCATGGATCTGGACACTTCAGAACAGAAATGCAGCTGTTCATTGGGAACTCCCCAGTCCCCAAGAATTTCAGCGTCTCTGCCAGTGAGGATGTGCTGATCGAGGTGGGGATGCAGAGGGCAGACAGCAAGCTCAAGGTGGTTCTCACTGACTGCTGGGCCACTCCAACCAACAATTCAGTGGATCCCTTGTCATTTGTTTTTATCAGCAACAGGTACAGCAGTGCCATTTGCAAATACCATGAACCTTAGATCTTACAGTGGTACTGATTAATATGTTGTATTTAAAATGCCTTTTACATGTGTCCTCATCATTCACATGCACAGTCTCTTTCTATTTGGCCTGGTTACACCTTCTTTGAACAAGAAAGGTAGATATGAACAGGGATTTCAAAGGGCCATGTGGAAGTTTTTTGAGTTTGGTTGACAGGGAATTGTGCTTTTAACTTGAAGAAAT
This sequence comes from Thryothorus ludovicianus, assembly GCA_013397245.1. Classification (NCBI taxonomy): domain Eukaryota; kingdom Metazoa; phylum Chordata; class Aves; order Passeriformes; family Certhiidae; genus Thryothorus; species Thryothorus ludovicianus. Next base: position 26,028 of record VZTB01017554.1, on the reverse strand, counting down.
CACTTGAAGGTGATTTTGGCCGTCAGTAGTGAAAGAGTATTTGAGAATTGGGTGCTTTATCTCCTTCTCTGTGGTTTAGAGCTTTCTCTGTGGTTTCAGTTTTATCAAGAGCTTATATGCCTCTTGTCAACAAGGAAACAGATTATTTAATTTCTCCACATGATATTAAAGCAGCCTCTGGTGAAAGAGGGTGTTTCTTTCTGTCTGGATCCCTGATCTCACCGAATATTGCTTGGTCCCACCTGTCTCCTTAAAATACAGGATAATCATTTTGCTCAGTAACAAATTCTAGTCCTTTAAATTTGATGTGTTTTTTCAATTTGTGGTTGATGAAGCCAAGTTTAAATCCTTCTTACTGTTACTCTTTCCCTTCTCCTACTCTCCAACCACTCTTCACATCTCCTGTTCCACTTGGTTACTGTGAGAATAAAGCAGCAAACAGCCCCTTTATCATCACTGCACTGCCAGAGCTGCTTCATGAAGGGTCTGGCTGTGACTTCCTTCAGGAACAAAAGCCTGAAAATCCAAGTTCTATGCTATTACCCAAACCTGCCTTCTCTAGCCTTAGCTGCTCTGTGTGGTTTTTGTCTCCCCTTCCAGCTGTCCCATCCCAAATACTTACACCACAATGCTGGAAAATGGGAATTCGAGCAAAGCTCAGTTTAAGATGAAAATTTTTTCCTTTGTCAACAACTCTGTGGTTTACCTACACTGCAAAATTTGTATTTGTATGGAGTCACCAGGAAGCACCTGCAGGACTGTAAGTGTTTTGCTCTGATATGCTTTTTCCCTCCCAAAAAATATATTTTTCTCAATGCCATATGGAGTCCTGCAATGGAATAGAAGGAGTAATGTTTCCAAACAAGGTTTAAAATAACTCTTGAGGTTTCCTTTGTTCTCTGCTGAGAGCAGAGGAGTGGGGAAGCACTACATCCATATGGAAGTGTCAGCTTTTCTTCCTGTTGGTCGTCCTCCTGGAAAAAAGCATGGAGCTTTCACAGAGTTGGGGAATCTGAGAACTGGATTGTTCACTCATTTTAAGGATGACTAAAAAACAATGGAATTAGGCTGGTTAGAGAAATATCAGCTGGTTAAAAAAATATCAATATGGATGTGACACAAAATAGGAACTCCCAGAGCAGCAGTATCAGAAGAATGTCTGAGTAAATTTATATAATTTTCTGTGTTTTTTTTCTTATCCCCGACAGATTTGCTTCTTCAAATGAGAGTTTAGGTGCCATGAAAGGAAGCTCAGTGTCATTAAGTTTCTAGGGCTGTTACTTTAATAGAGTTTATTATGTCTTTTTAAACCCTGATTGCTTTTAAAAGCAATAAACCAAGCCATGTTCTGATAAGAATTGCAGTTTTTAATTGTCTGTGCTACAAAGCATTGCATTGTTTCTTTTAACTTGAAAGTAAGTGATACAAAGCTTTATCTAAAAATGTGTTGCTACCATAGAAATAAGAAAAAATATGTTTAACTGATGGCTTTTTTTCCTTACTAGCAGACACTTGGGAATTCTCCTCTTCCTCTGCCAACTTTCCTGGCTCTTTTTCTATCAAGGATGTTTTCATTAGCAGTTTGGTGTTCCCCCATTGTTTAACACTTTCCTCTAGCTCTAAATAACACAGTTTAAACCCATTATAAAGCAAATGAGCTCTTCCTAAAGGATTTAAAAAGGCTACCAGAAGATGCTTGTTTCCTTTCTCAAAGTACAGGGCTTCCTCCAGATTAAAAAAAAAACCCAAAACAAAATCCAAAAAAAAGTAGGAACAGGAAACATAACTGACAATGGTAAGATAGCTCCAGTTTTTATCATAAATATATATAGGATGCATTGTTCTTTCACCTATGCAAAATTTACCCCTATGAGAAATAAGTGAATCCAGTACCTTCAACTGAGGCTAAATTGTGATGTGGGTTAGACAAATACCAGGCACATCTACACAGGGTGAGCAATGGCTTTTACAGAGAAGGGAGGAGGAGCTGAGGAAGGTGCAAAGATTAAGGAAGATGAGCAAGGACAGAGGATATTTGTAAATAATACAAGATGGCTGGGGAAGTGCCCTGGGTCTGGGATCTGCCCCTCTGATCTGTTACTCTGGGGAATAGTGACTTGCTTCAGGGCAGATTTAGCTCAGCTTTTCACCCACACATGTGATACTTACATCTTGTATTATTTCTTCTTACTCAGTCTATTTATTCCTTGCTTTCTCTGTGGAAGACAGTAAGGTGCTCTAAAGCCTAGAGTTAAAAAAATGGACTTGCAGAGGAGAAAAGTAGTAAGAAAGGAGTAAGAAAAATTGCTTTGAGGAGTGATGTGCCACCACCAAGCAGATGTTTGGTGGAATGTGGCTGCTCCATGGCCACGTGGAACCAAAAATTCATTGCCACAAGGAAGCAACTACATAAATGTGTTCTCTAATGGATCCACCTACCTGGGAAAGCCATTTGAGAGCAGACCAAAGTCATAAATGACCACATGGGTGTTTTTCTGACCCAGCTGAAGACACTGTTGCTGGCAGTGGATTGTAGAGGTTTTCCAGTGCAGCCAAACTGGTGACACTGGTGAGACATTCTGGTGTAAACAGGCTGGTAAGACACCCTGCTGACTTTGCTGGTCATGGTCTGATGCTGCCATTCCTCTGGGGTTTTTTGTGCCCTTCCAGGAGAGCCACAGTACTCTTTGGATAACACCAGTAGGTTTTGGTTCCCATCAGGGACCTTTAGGCTGTGACTTAAAAAGGCAGCAAACCAAAGGAAGTGCTCAGATAATGCCTGTGCAAGTGCTGCTCACACAGAGCTAAAGCAGCTGATCCCCAGCATCCCACAGGACAGGGATTTCAGCCTTGTAGTTCCCAAATTAGGGGTTCACATGCCACTGAAGTTGTGGGTAGTTCAGCAGGGTCTGAAAGCTGCTGCTGCTTTTGCTGGTGCTGATTTCAGTATCTGCTCTGCCTGCCATGGGCAGCAGAAACATCCAAACAAAAGTGCTTGCAAAACCCTGGCGTTAGTGATAAATTTATCCTCCCATAAAGTTTCTCCAAAATAAACAGAAAGTTAATGAAAAGATTGTCTGTGTGAAATGTCTGCTCACAGCAGTGTGCTCCAGTGTGACTAATGACAGTTTTTATACTGATTTTTCCCTGATGCCATTTCTTTTGGACTGCCTTTTGGTGCTAATTTCAGTTTAACAGAGCATAACATTAAGAAACAAAAGCCTGATGGTGAGAGTAGCCCTGGGCTTTCACAGGCTCAGCAGAAGCCTTTGTATTTTGAATTACATGACCTGTTGGAGTTTGAATTGATCGTTGCAGAGATGCCGTGTGAGGGCTCGGCTCCTGAAGGCTGGAGAAACCATCGCCCTGCACAGAACATCCTGGGGACCCCTGTGTAAATCAGCAGGTGAGTTGTGAACAGACCATCATGCCGATGTTATTTTGTGCTGGCAAAGGAGCCTGTGACACACAGGGGTTTTGTGCCCCTCGGTATTCCTTGGGAGGAGGCATTCCCGCTGGAGCCACGTGGCAGCGTGGAGAAGCACGTGCCCTCCTGGGAGCAGGGGCTGTCAGGTTGTCAAGGGAATGTAGAAATGAAGATAAAGTCCTTTTGTGTGGCTGTTTGCACAGGGTACCAAGTGCAACAACCACAAAATCAAACAATTATTTCAATTATAAAGTGTGAAAGCAGAGTCGATCTTTCAGATGGCGATTGGTTTTCCAAGTGTTTACACTGCTGTTAGCCTGCAACTGTTTTGGGCTTTGAAGTAGAAATCAGAGGATGTAAGAGATTTTACTGTTGTGTTTCCTTTGGCTCCCTGCTACTGACTTCATTGCCATGGTGAGGGGAAGTGGCAGACACAGCTGATGCACAGCACCCTTGGTTAATTGAGGGCAAACACCAGCACTAGGGAACAAGCAAGGTCTAATTTGTTGTGCACCTGCTTTTTCTGCATTTAACCTGAGTGGTGCTTTCAAGGGCACTCGTGGTCTCTCATGTTTTCAGTCACTTGGCCCCCTCCAACTTTGCATTTATAACTTCTTAACATAACACTTGTTGAGAGTGTTTTGCCTCACCAATATCAGAACCTTAACTCGTGGCTACCGTGAATAGACAGTTCATAATGTTATTTTGGACCTAGGAACTCACTCTGACTTAGAAGAATGTATTTTTCTTCCATTACACAGTCTGTTCAAATTGGCCCTCAGTGCTCAGTTCTGAATAGGATATTTAAAAAATAAATAAAATAAAGCAATTAATGCAGCTTTCTTTGTTTAGCTCTGACAACAAGTAGCTGTCACTCCCATTTTTGCTGGAGATCTTGATTCATTTCTAATTTTGAAAAATGGCCATTTCTGGTGAGGGGAGCTTTCTTTGAGTTGTGCTAAATTGATCTCTAGGCAAAGGTGGCACTTTTGGATGCTGTCTCTTATTTCCAGTTTGGATAATCACACCACGTTGTAGAGTGATCTACATCTCTGTGTTGAAGGAGATAACATGAATGATGATGTCAGGTAATAACAGGTGTAAGTGCTGCAGTGAAACCTGAGAAACTTCACCTGCTCTGCCAACACTTGGTCACATGTTACGGCAAAGGCCACTGCTCCACGTCCTCTGCTCTGTGTCTGGCTACAGGCTGCCATTTCCACTGTGCATGTTCTCCTTTATTCCTTTGTTTTATGCTGAAATTCAAAGATGAGACTAAATGTATTACACAGCACTGCTCTGGCCTGCCTTGGGGTGATGCTCTGGATGTTCTGTAGCTGGAACACTGCTCTGACTGAGCTCTGTGGCTGCCAGCAGTGCCCTTTGGCCAAAAATCTTGTCTCTAATTGTAGGCTTGTGTGCAGTGAGTGTGCTATTTATCTTCTGTGTACCTCAGGTATCACACAAGTGCCTGGCAAAACAAGTGCTGTGTTGAAAATGTAAGCAAACAAATTCACATTTCTGTAGGTGCATTGAAGCAAGGGATTATAAGAACTTCCTTCCTGCAAAGGAAGGAATTATAAGAACTTGTACAAACATGAAGAGAGGCATAATAATAAAGGGAGAGGGGTTTCTGCTTGTAGATTTGGACAAATATCTGGAAGTGGTTAAAAAGGAACCAGGTGAACACTTTGTGTCTGTGAGCTGTGGTGCCTTGGGAGGCAGTTGGCAATGTGGGATTTGACTCTTGCCCACACTGGGGCATTTGATGTTTGTTCTTTCCTTCCCCTCTGGTCTGGGTGCTCTTCCAGCAGAGCACAGATCCTCTGCAGGTCCTGTGCCCTGTCTGCCAGACTTGTGCAGACATTGGAGACAACCTCAGGCTGCCCAGTTGGCACAGGTGCAGCCCTGAGCCCATGGTGACCAAGGCAGTGTCACTCCACTGACCAGCCCAGCCACATCTCTGCTGGCTCAGCTGGGGGCTTAGAGACCCAGCACATAGAGAGAATATTTCCCCAAATACTCTGTTTGAGGAACAGTTACATATATGATAAAAGCAAATAAAATCATTTTTATAGTCACAGATGAATGGAGGCAGGATTAAGATAGGGGAATGTTTCACCTCCAAAATACTTCTGAAAGTGAGACAGTGTTTTTAAAAGTCACCAGTACTAATTCTTCAATTCTTTCTTTAGCTGAAAATCACATTCATATCTGCAGGGACTACACTGGTATGTAAAAAGAGAGCATGGTCTGTCCTCACACCATTTCCATGAGAATCACCCTCCCCAGAATGCTGGTACACTTCTGTAGCACAGTTCTGAACTGGCATGTTGGCTAATTAATATGCAGGGTTTGTTTCTCTCTCCAGTAAAAAATTTAGAAATTTCAAAGGTTATTTTCTTTCGCCTCTTGATTTTTTTTCTTTTTTTTTTTTTTAGCATCTAATTCAAAGAGAGAGAAGGCATCTGGAATGGGAATTGGCTACATCATCCTCATAGCCCTTGCCGTGTTTGGTGTTGTGTTGGGAGTTGTGACCCTTCTCATCTTCCAGTACCAGCGAAAGATGGGAAGATGCAACCTCAGGATCAAGTCTGACGACTTCAGCTACCAAGTGTTCTATGATTAGTGATTCACATGTAAGCACTGAATTGTGATCAGCTGCAATTTTAGCTGTTTATCTCTTCCTGAAATGGGAATTACTTGTAGATGAGAATATTTGAACCTGTTGTCCTTTTTGCTGTGGGTAAAGGCTATATAAGTAAGAAATTCCTACTGTTCTTCCCTGTTTTCAAATGCAAACCACAAGAGGATGAAGACAGCATTGTGTCCTTCATCTTCCTTCATGGCTTTGATCTCAGTCAGAGTAAATGGAGCATCACCCTAGAAAACACCAATAAGCATTTCCACAAAGAAGCCGTATAATTTTTGGTTTAAACCAGTCACTAGTATAATAAAGGAGACTTCACCACTGTCTTCATAAATTTTCCTCAGAAGTTATCCCTTTCTGCAAAAGCTTGGATTTAATTGTTATTTTTTTGAGATTTTTTTTGAGAAAGTGGTGGGATGGTAAACATAAAGAGCTTGAAATATTGACATGCTTACATGTGCCTGAAGAGAGTCTGAAAACACAGCTCTGAGGAGACTTAACCACTGCCACATGATTTGCCTCTGAAATTTGGGAATTTAACACTTTTTCAGGATACCAAGGGATTCAGCCCTTTTTCTGTGAAATTAGTCTGTTCTAGCAGCTCAGCATCATTTGCATGCTTGTCTCTTTAAGAGGAGGAGAGAGAAGTGAGAGAGCTTGCAGGCTGAGAAACAGCACCTCACATCACTTCACAGCTCAAGGATGTTTGCTGTGGATCAAATTCTGTTCCTGGAAACGGCTTTATTTGCCATCATTGCCAGAGTTAGTCAGCAGCCCTTCCCTGGTGCAAGCTCCCACAGCACAATGCCATGGCCTCAGTAAATGCACTGGACTCATCCTGATGGCATTTACAGATAATTCATTTCAATTCACTGGGCACAGTCATGTTTGATACACACCACAGGCAAAGGGCAGGGAACACTGTTCTGGCTTCCTGCCTGCAAGCCTTGAGTGGTCACATTTAGCTGTATTTCCCTGTCTCTCCTCTTATCCATCTCTGGGCATCTCCTGGGAGATGGCTGCAGGTGAGAGTGATGCTCTGGTGGCTTCCCAAGGGCTGGATGTGCCAGGAATCCCAAGGGAAGGTACCCAGGACTCCTTGGTACAACTCCAGCAGCCGTAGTTCCATCAGGGATACAAATCCCACCAGGGAGCCATAACCCAGCACAAAGGGCATACCCAGGTTCACTGAATTAAAACCTACACATGAAATCTGTGAGTCTCTCCACAGAGCAAGAATGGCTTCTCTTGCATTCATCATTCTGCTTGCCCGAGTAACACCTCATAGTAATGGCAGTTCTGGAGTTGTGCAAAGAGGCTGTAGCATAAAGATATTGTCAGGCTCATGACACTCCTACATCTTGCTGGAGTCTCAGTTAAGGGCTCCTTTTTTGGAGCTGGAACTACTCAGCTCTTCTTTCCTATGTATTTACTGTCTTTGGAAGGGAGTTGATTGCCTGTCTCAATCCTGATTAATTTGGTTTATATATTTTTTTCTAGTGGGATGATATCACGTGAAAAACTGAAGTTTGTCTTCATTCAACATTTGTCTTTCCTTGTTCTACACAACACTGACTCTTTCAAAATTAATGTAATGTATATAAAAGGCTTCTATATCCCCTTTCTTCCCTCCACCTCTTTTTTTCTTAGCAATCTGATTCTTCCCTGGTGTCCTAAGAACTCTTTGTGACAACAGCTCCAGGTTGAAGAGAATTTTGGCAGTTTTTCCATTGTTAAAATAGAAGGGAAGAAAACAAAGTTTCGAGTTCCAAGATCTGGTTTTCTCACTGTGACATATCACTGTGTGCTCATCTTAGCATCACTTGTGCCATTAATAATGGCAAGCTGCATGTTTCCATTGATATTCAAGGAAGTAAATCAGCAAACCCTCACAGAGATCTCTTTTTCAGTTTGTAATTCACTGTTTACTCAGGGTGAGGTTGAAACTTTGAGCTGCAACAGCATTGAAGACCTAATTGTGCAATGTCTCAAGTATACAGAAGCTGGGGAATAAGCATTGGATTTGCCACCAACTAAGGAAAAGCCACTGTGACTTAATCTGCTCAAGGTGTTCTTCAGCATGAGTTTTTAAATTTGATTCATTCTGTAATTGACAAGGGTTCAGAGGAAAAGAAAGAAAATAAAAGGAAAAAATCTGAATTGGTGGCAGCCCATGTTTTTCCAGATAAATCAATTGGAACCTGTGTATTCTGCTTAATTAGACCCTAATGATTGTGCAGTCAAGCCACACAGTGCTGCCCACCTAAGTGAGAGCTCTCCAACTGCAAATGAAAAGTTGTAAATTTGACCTGAATTTTGCCTGGCTGCAGTACCATCAGTGCAGCAGCAAAGGCTCAGTTTACACGGCCCATTGGGTACCACAACAGTCTGTTCAGCTGGAAAAACTGGAGCAAAAATCTCTTCCACGCAGTCAGCATCTCCTGCAGGGCTCTTTCCTGGGCTGCTCTTCTCTTCTGCCCCAAATCCCCACCGCAGTGAGTGCTAATGTAATGGAGGTGAGGAGGTGTCAATAACTTGTCCTGGCAGCCCTTGCTGCAGTCACCCCTCCTACACAGTGACAATCTGCTGTGCCTGGGTCACTTCTGACTCAGGAATTTATAAAAGAGCTAATTCCTCCTTAAGCTCAATGGACATCATAATAAATAGCTCTTACTGGAATTGGTCTCTAGCTTGATGTCAGGAATGTTTCTAGTTGTCATAGCACTGAGGTGCTGCTTTTTGGGTACAGAATAGCACAGGAAAGTGGCTTTTCTCCTAGTCCAATTTCTATTAGGTAGTAAGATTGCTGGGTAAAAGACTTGCACGTTTTGCAAAAGGTTGTACTGATTGATTTTAGAGCTTTTATATATACCTTTTAAATATATCATTAAATTTCAGAGTCTTAATTTGCATTCTGCTTTAGTTTGAAGTGACTCTGTAAAGAGTAAGACACTTTGACTTGTCTTTTCCTTATGGAAATAAGAGTTACCAGGTCCTAATCTAAAAATAAAAATATCCATTTAGTTGTAAGTGGTGAAACTATAAATTATCTTCTCAGTCTGATGAACGTGGAATCATAGAATGATTTGGGTTGAAAGGGACCATAAAGACCATTTAGCTCCAAGTCCCTGCCATGGACAGAGACACTTTCCCCTATCCCAGGTTGCTCAGAGCCCCTTCCAGCCTGGCCTTGGACACTTCCAGGGATGAGGAATCCACAATCCCTGTGGGCAGCAACATAATCAGTAGTTCTTGTCATGTAGGAGTCTCAATTTTTGCTCAATTTGCTGTCAAATGTGAGATGTGTTTGCCTTCTGCCCTCAGTGACAGGATCAGCTATTTTACTAGAAATATTTTTCTAGTTTTTAGTACTTTCAATCCTGAACTTCTTGGAGGTGACAGGATTAGAGATCTGCCTGTTGATTCTGGTGGAGCAATGCCATTTTCAAAAGCTGAGCGCTACTCCTCAGGATGAAATGTGAACCAGTAACCTGCATTTGATACCTTGCATGCTCAGCAGAAATTGTTATTTGTGATTGAGTCTATTTATAGGAATTTTGGTATCTTAATAAAAGCAGTCTTGTAACTTATTGTTGACTCGTGTACTGTTGTATTTTCCTGTGTGATTTAGTCACAGGTATTAAAGATGTGCACGTGGTGCATGTGGCAGCTTCTGGACTGTTCCAGTATCAGTATAATATTCAGAAATCACTGGAAACTTGACACAGGACCTTATCCAAACCCCACTGGACTGCAGTTACCACCAGCTATATACCTGTACCTCCTTAGGGTTTCTTTTTTCATCTTTAGAGAAGGTAAACATACTTTAGTTTCAGCCTTTTCATCAAAGACAGCCAAAAGAGCATTCAACGTTCCCAGTCCAATCAATTTATTGCCACAATGTGGTGATTCAGTCTGAAACTGCTGTCACACCAGCCTGCCCAGGTGTTTAATTTGCACAGTTCTGACAGCTGCTCCAAAAGAATTGAGTGTTCTTTGCTTATATAAATATGTTTTCAAAGAATGGCCAGCTCTGCACAGCTCCTTTCTCCCTGAAGGAAGTTTTCCAGAGGGTGCCATCCACTGGTTTATTAAACAACTGAAAGTTTGGTCCTCTAAAATTCAGTATTCTGACTCTTTGCCTGGCCTGTATACCTCAGGCTTGTGAAACCCACCAGGGCATGATTACTGCAGCCCAGGCTGCTGCCACTACTGACATCTCTACCATTTCAAAATATAAATGTAAATAAATAAACGTATAAATAAATAAAAAAAAAAGCCCCCAAAATTTATTTTATCTATGCTGGTGAAATGTTAATTTTGAGGAATTAAAAATTTTAGAAAAGTTAAGATTACAGTTAGAATAGATGCTGTGTTAGCTAAAAAGACAAATAAGCTTTACCCAACAGAAGCTGGATCTCAGATAAGATATCCAAGATCTAATAACTCATTACCTGTCAATTTTATGGACAATAGCAGCTTTCCCATAACAAAAAACAAATTGAACATAAAAAACTACAAATTCTACCTAAGATTAGTTTGTCACAAATACCCTAAAAAGGTAGAAAAGTCAAAGCAAAGAAGACTTAATTTACTTCATCATTTTAATTGATTCCTCATAAAAAAGACCCCAACTCATTTCAAAAAACAAACCACACATACTTAATAACCTTCTTACCAATTAACATACAAAGCAAAGAAAATGACATGAGTATGAATATGCATTTGTATTTTGTATATTCAACATTTTTGTACATAAAAGCTTTGTAATCACCAATGAAATTTCTCAGTGTGCATTAGGGAGATATCCCACACACTGCCCAGCCACAATAAACACACACTTTGTAACTCCAAACTGTCAGAGAGTCTTTGTCCATTAATAGATGGACATTGATATTAGAGCAATGTTCATATTTCTTTAATTCACTGTAGTAATGCTTCCTCTCTCTTTGTACTGTCACCTGGATTAAGAAATTAACCTCACTGTGTCCAAGAGCCTCACAGATTGTTTTCAGATCCCTGTGCTGCTTTTCCTCCTTTCCAATTTGGCTTTGCCCATATTTTGTTCTTTCAATGAAGCACTGTCTCTGATAAATTATATAAAATAATGGACAAAAACCATGTAGAAATTAAGATTTAGTTTTATCTTCTCACACTGTTTCCTAAGAACCACTTCAGGCCAGTGGTGTTCGTGTCTAATGTCCCCAAAGTTCACTGGGAACACAGCACTGCTGACACCCAGCTGCAAAACTCTCATCACTGCTCCTTTCCCCCTTATTATAGTGCTGCCAAATTCTGGCCCCAGTGGGGTTGGGAAAAAGCTGAGACACTGGAAAATTTCCTTACCCATTAAAATATAAACAAGACAGGTTTTTTAATGCCTGTTTGGAAAGTTTCCTTGCAGGCTGAGGAAGGAAACAAAGGAACTGAAAAAGCTTGGCTGCGATTGATCTAAAACCATGATGCTGATTATGATTTATTTAAAAGCCTAGAGCAGAGAGCCTCCTAATGGCTTCCCTGATCAACAGGCAGAAAATTCCCTTCTTTGCCTCTCCTGCCTTTCTTTCCCCAGTGATCTTTCCTCTGAAATCCACAGATGGAAAAGCTTCAGAGACCTAACACAAATATTTACACACTAAAAACAATCATAGAGCAAGTGTGAAAGAAGAATTGAGAAAAAGCCAGAATATTTGGAGATGGCAAGGAAAGATCAGAGCAATGAAGTTCAAATTCAGTATGGAAGTTTCACTAATAAAACCCTGGTGTAGTGCTTGCAATGGATCTCAAAACATCCACTCACAATATTCTCTTTAAATCAGCTGATGTTCAATCCTGTGAATAATGAAAGCTAAAATAAGATGGTCACGGTAAATGCATGTTTCTGCCTAGAAACTCGATTTGGTGAAATAATACCTGTAAGGAATGAAAAAATATTAGTTCTATGCAACTATTTTTTTGTGTGTTTAGGTGTATGTTAGAGAAAGTTAAGCATATTTAGGAGTACTGCAATTCTACAGTGCAGAGAGTTCAATCTGAGCTCACCTTTTCCCCTTTTCTTGTCCCTGTTCTTACAGAGGAAATATAAGTAAAAGTGCTTTTTCCTAGGTAATTTTATCACATATAAAAATATTTAATATTTAATACTTATATTTATAATATTTAATACCTTCTGGAAAATTACAAATATTTGTAGGAACAGGTGAAGTAATAAACCTTTATTTAAACAGTGTTTTTCTCCTTTTCCTGTTTTACTATGGAAGTAGTCAATTTCAAAAGGGAAGTGTCATTTCTCTTCCACAATATTTCTGTTTAAGCCCATAAAGAACACAATAATTTGGCAGCTGCATTTCTTTGAGTTGTTGGGTGTCAAGTAGTCTGAGGAGGACCAGAACCTAGGGAAAACAAGAAGAGAAAATAAACTCTGATTACTTTATTGCTGATGCAGTGAATATTTGGCAAACTGCTGCATGGGACTTTTAGTCTTTCCTCACGTGGATCAAGCTTTTGGGAAAATCCAAGGAGAAAATTGGGACCTCCAGGTATGGTGGCATTATGGAGTTGCTTTCACTGATATTTGGAGGCAGATCAGACATGGTTCAGCAGGCTGCATTCTCAGCAGGCTGACACAAATCCATCCCAAAAATCCTTGCTCCCTCCAGGAAGGTGACTCTGAATTCCAAGAAGAAAAAGGCTGCCTTCCTGACAGAGATATTTGGGTAGAGTTTTCATTTAGGTACAATTCTTCCAGCAAACAATATCACTGCATCCTTGAGAATGTGCTGGCAGCTAATAACATTACCAACGTGGATTCTTCATGGGTTATGTTTAGTAATACTGAAACTCTGCAAATCCACTCAGGAAATGTCTGGCTTTGCCTCTCAGAGTGTCTGAAGCTTTGATATGGAATGCTGGCCACAAACAGTGCTCTCATTTATTAGCTGCCTTTGGCATCTGGCAATTTGAAATGATGAAGGAAGGGATTCACAGCAATATTTTGAGCAAATGCAGCTATTATTGGTACATGGAGACAGAAGGGTTGTGTGTTTGTTCTCGTGCCAGCCTTGAGAGGCTAATTACTGAGTGTTACATATGAATAGTGTTCTCAGGATTATTATTTCATTGTGCTCTGCATCCTACCTGCCCAGTGAGCAAATCTGTCCACTGGGTTACTCAGCAGGAAATGTGAAAATATGGAGGAACTGGAATTTGGAACGTCATGTTTACTAAATCCAACTTTCATTTTTACAGAGCAGCTCTGGTGCCCCACCTTTGTGTGTGCCTGTAAGGAATACACCAGGAGTTACAGCTGAACAAGATGCTATTTGCTTCTGGGCATGTTTTTATTGTCCCAGAAAGGTTTTCAGCTGATAAGTTGTCTGAGACAACATTTTCTAGCCCATATAAAAATCAGATGGCTTAGTCACAGGAGATGGTAAATACTGCTGCAGATTTCCTGAGTTTCTTGGCATTTATTTGACTGCCTGTCTGCATTTTTTTGACTACCTGTTCTCCTCCTTTTCATGTGATTGGCTACAGCTGTGACATTGAATTCTCGAACAGGAGAAAGGCTCCTCTGTTTCCTCAAAGATCTGTGAGAAGCATGACTTTGTGAAGTTTAGTCTCTTCCCTGAAAGGACATCTAACTCTCACCTGAGTTCTGAGAAAGCCAAAGTCAGTATGCCAGGATGGCCACTCTGTGTCTTTCTCCTGTATCTTGGAGGTCCTGTATCCTTCTCTTGTGAGACCATGCTCCCAAAGATAACGCACTTCTAATGTTCTAATGTACCCTTCTGGTACTCCCTATTCAGACTGGAGGCTGTGTGGCCTCCCTCAGAAAATACATGTTTGGTGTTAGGATTTCTGCTTTTGCAGAAATTCCCCCGAGCTAATAAAGTCCTTTTTTCAGGCCTGAGATGAAAGAAAAAGCTGAAACTCTTCAGGTCTTGTTCTCAAGGTTGTTTATTTAATATTATCTGAAACATTCTCTCTCTGTTCCACCGAGCTCCTTCCAGCAGGATGGTTGAAGGCCTTCTCCCCCTTCAGAGGCGGTGTTTATATTTTATACTAAAAACTATGTTTGCATTATTTACAATTACTTTCCAATACCTATCACCTATGTTAGACAGTCGGTCTCTACTCTAAACCAATCACCCATGTCACCATCACAGCAGAAATGGAGAATGTGAAGAAGAAGGAAGAAACCCAAAAAGCCACGAGGTTTCTCCATCTTGGCATCACCCACCCCCATGTACCAAAGCCCAAAATCTACTTTTACACCCTGTGACAAACTTATTATTACTCTATTTAAACTCTTGTGACCTGTAGTTCTTCTTTTAAGGTTGACAATAATTCCCATGGGCTAAAATCCAAACCACAGGTGTTTTAGGCTCTGTTCCAAGATTTCTGAGCCCTCTCCTTGGGTCCCTTTGCCTTAAATGCATCCAGAGATGAACCTTGTGTTCCCACAGATTGGCATCTTCCATGTTTGTTATTTCTAACACTTCCCTCAAAATTTAATTCCTTAAACTGATACTGGGATTTTCATGGGGTAAAGCTGTACACACCTGAGGAAGGAACACCAGGGGTGGCCTGTGCTGCTGACTCCCTGCCTTCCTTTGTTGCAGTCACAGAGGGGAGTGTCTTCCCATCCACATGAGTAACTGATATTTCTGCCATGTCTGGTGTGGGGAATCTTTGCTCCTCCTGCTTTGAATTCCCCAGTGCCAGTCAGATCCATTCAGCTGCTCTGGCTGCCTCTGGCACTTGTCACTGAGAGCAAGAGGTGACACACATTTGCCTCACAGCAGCCTTCACTCATGTCTGTGCAGGCACCTTCTCAACTTCTTCAAGGAAATTCAAAATTAGGCATAAGAGATGCAGTTTAAAGTTAATGTGGTGGTGCCTGGGCTTTTTAAAAATGGGGTGCTGAGTGAAAATACAACCTCCCCTTGTGCAAGTTGCTGATATTTGAGGTAAGTCTTCATGGCAGCTTCCTGCTGCATTTGACAGATGATGGATGAAGCAGGAGATAGACTAAAGGATGAAACAAGGCCTTAAATTGTTTCTGTAATTGTACAGCTTTTGTTTGTTTAGGAAGAGGTATTAGTGACTGTCAGCTGAACAAACTGTATCTGTGTTCTAGAGACACCTGCTTGGAGTTTGTTTTCTTTCCCAGTCTCCACGATGATGCAAACAGATCTGCCTCTATTTCAGCAATTCCTCAGGGACTCAGATGGACCCTGCTAACCTACATCTGACAGAATCCCTTAGCCACGCTCTGCACGTTCACTGACACAGCTTTACTCAGGTTTTCTGTCTAGTTACACACAAAATCTTCTGGAGTTAAGAAGTGCTTCATGACACCCTTGCAAACCAACCTTGTATTATTCACATGTCCAGTAAAATCTCATGGAAGGTTTTACTGTGTTTTCCCTGCCAACACAGCCTAGACTAATTCACTCAGCACAACCAGGTGAGTTAATGTTCTGTACCTGTTTCCCAGTTTTCTGAGCTCTCTCCTGGGAACTCCCAGTGGTGCCTTTGGCCTCTGCTTTGCTGGGAGAGGATCTGCAGTCACCAGAAGCAGCTCCTCACAGCTGTACACTTGTAAGCAGCTGTTTTGAATAGATGCACAGAGAGATTTGAACTGGCAGAGACCTGGAGTCTGGCAGCTGCTAAAACACCATCCTCTGAGGTCACACCTGACCAAACACACCTTCCTCCTGGAGATGCCCTGGCTGAGGATCAGCCATCCAGCCCCTGACCCCTGGGCTGGCAGCAGTGGCTGCTCCTGCTGAAAGGAGAGGGCACCCCTTCTTCTCTCTTTACACAGAGAAAGTGTTTTCCTTCCTGCCAACAGGGTTTGGGTTTTATTTTTTTGCTCATCTTGCCATTGCTTTGCCGTGTGCTGGTGCCAGTGGTAGGGGAGCACCCAAGGCAGGCAGAGGATGCTGTGAGGGTGGGGAGGCCCTGGCACAGCGTGCCCAGAGAAGCTGTGGATTCCCCATCCCTGGAAGTGTCCCAGACAAGGTTGGATGGTGTGGGAACACAAAGTTTGTCTCTGGCTGCACTTAAGGCACAGAGACCTGGGCAAGGGGCTCAGAGACCTTGGCACAGAGACCAAAACCCCTGTGGTTTGGATTTTAGCTCATGGGAATGATTGCCAACTTTAAAAGAGGAATTACAGCTCACAAGAGTTTAAATAGAGTAATAATAACTTTGTCACAGGGTGAAAAAGTAGATTTTGGGCTTTGGTACACGGGGGTATGTGAGGTCAAGATGGAGAAACCTCGTGTTTTTTTAGGTTTCTCTCTTCTTCTTCACATTCTCCATTTTCTGCTGTGATGGTGACATGGGTGATTGGTTTATAGTAGAGACAGACTGTGTAACAAGAGTGATAGGTATTGGAAAATAATTGTAAATAATGTAAACGTAGTTTTTAGTATAAAAGATTAACACTGCCTCAAGTGTGTGTGGAGTGCCTCCAACCTCCTGCTGGAAGGAGCTCAGCGGGTCAGAGAGAGAATGTTATAGATAAGATAAAATAAACAACCTTGGAAGCAAGAGTTGAAGAGTCTCAGCTTCTTCTTTCATCTCGGGCATTGAGAAAAGGACTTTTATTAGTTCGGGAGAATTTCTGCAAAAGCAGAAAACCTGACAGGATGGAGCTCTCAGAAATCATTTCTAGTGGAAGGAGTCCCTGCCCATGGCAGAGGGTTGGAAATAAATGATCTTAAAGTTCCCTTCCAACCCAAACCATTGAACGAATCTATGATTCTAAGCCCTTAAACTAATCCCCTATATTTAATTCCTGCCCTGCTGTGTAACTAAGTCAATCTCCTCCTTTTCTTTCACAGATTTCATGATCACAAAAGCAGGGGGAGGCAGCTGTCCTGCACATGCCAAGGTGAGCCAGCATGAGTTGCATGTGCACAGAGCGCTTTTGTCACGTTCCTTCCTTGTCACATGATTTGGCACTGATGGATTTTCCTTCCCAGCAGAAGGTGGAAGCTGTTCAGGACCTGAAACAAAACTGTTGTTTTGTTCTCAGTGCAGTGTTTCATTCTGCAGTGAGAACTCTTCAGCTATCTGGCAAATTATTCTGTTCATCTACCAAGCAGAAAGAAGACATATAAAGAAATGTTTAAAATAGTATGAAACCATGTTCCAAAAATAGCACAGGTTCTCACATTCTTTCCTGACAAACAATAAATGGTTTTGGCCTTTGGTAGCTTTTTGGTTTTTGCTGTTGTGACTATACTTATATGTCAAGTTAAAACTTCCTAAAATATTTTATAATTTCTGCCATATTTAAAAACGTAATGACTTGCATGTCTTGACAGGGTACATTTATTACTGAACACTGTATATCACATTCTTTTGTGCCACAGATCTATGTAAATTCTCAGTGTGTGGTTTTACTTGACAAAGGGATTTGCAGAGCCATGCAGAAGAAATCTGTATGTGATAAAAAGATCACACAAAACATATAAAGAGCATTTTTCCCTAGATGCCTGACCTGTAACTACCTCTTAAGTCTTTGTAGGTGGTTCTGACCACAGGACAGAATTTTTTTTTCTCCACACCTTTCTCAAGATCTCCCTTTAAAACAGCAACAGATACAATAATTCACTTGTTCACAGTTTGTTGCTACTCACTGTGTGCTTTTATCTGGTAAATACACATTGCCTGTGGATTTCTCTTTTCTTTGTCCTGTGGCAAATAACACATTCCCACAGAAATCAAAGGACATATCACTTTCTTTACAGAACTGAAAACTCAGTTATTCTATGCTTCTTCAAATGGAAATGGTTTCTGTAATATAGATCCTGTTGTGTGGCTTGAATCACTCAACTAAATAATAGACTTTATACAAGAGCATGCAGTGATAGGACAAGAGGGAGTGGGAATCTAAACCTACTGTCCTTCAGAGGGAAGCACAGTTTAGATCAGATATTATAATGAAATTCTTCCCTGTGAGTGTGGTGAGGCACTGGAGCAGGTTTCCTAAAAAAGCTCTGGAGGTCTCTGGATCCCCAGAAGTCTTCAAGATGAGGCTGGAGGGGACTCTGAGCAACCTGGGGTTGTGGAAGGTGTCTCTGCCCCTGGCAGGGTTTTGGAACTTTAGTGCCCCTTCCAACCCAAACCATTCTATGATCCTATGAAATAACTCATCTCTTATTACAGCCAGTGGCACAATTTAAAAATTTGTGGTCAGATGGGTCAAAGTCAAAGAGGAAAGGCAGCCCTCTGTAGCTCACAGGATGACAGAAGTGAAGGTCCAAAGACTGGGGAGGAGGGCAGTGCAAATCTTCCTTCATGGAGCTTCCCCTCTGCTGTGCACTTGAATCTACCCTCAGGAATGCACCTGAATGCACTCTCAGGAGACATTCCAGCCCATCTGTCCAAATCTCTCTGGAAGGCATCCCAAGGCCTAAAGAGGATTTGAGACCTGATGGATTTGGGCAATGTTTCAGCTCTTCCAACCACTGCATTCACTGAGGTGGATGAGCTCACATTTCGTGCGTTCTCACATTTATATGAAACGACAAACTTATTTACAACTGATCCTTAGAGATGATGTAATTCCTCTTTTTATAGTCCCAATTTCTGCTGATAACCATCTGGTGAAGCTGTTGACTCTTCACTCACATTGCTGCAGGGAATTTCCCCAGTCTAGGGGGATGAGTCAAGGACACCCAAAAGTGAGGTGTGTCATTATTTCTGTCCTTCCTGTCCTCATTTTTTCCCCAGTTTTGACCAGCTAGAAGGTGAACAGAAACTTTCTTAATTAGAAGTGCATTATAGATGTGCCTTTTTGTGGCATCTTGTTGTGTGCCTTTTTGAGGTATTTTGCATCAGTGTGAGGTATTTATTTCAGTGTGATCGCATCACTACTGAAAATTGCTTTTTCATTTCTGCTCATTCAAAACTCCTCTGTCCTCCTCTTTCCCCCTTTCATTTGGGGCACACAGACTCCTCTCCCTCTTCAGACAACAATATTTTGTCTGAAAATACTTTGACAAACTATAATACTGAATTCTTGCAAGGCTGGAGCGTGTCTGGTAAATTCACTACCCCAGCAATATTGACCTACTCATGGTGTCAAAAAAGCTGAGTTTGGGTGGTAAACCTCAACAAAACCAGAACCCTCGTTGGCTTTATTCTTTTATACACAGAAAAGCAAAGATATTGTTTACTTGGAGAAAGGAGGGAAAGCTTTGGGATATTAAGGGAGTTTGGAGAGCCAACCACAATGGGTCGAATCTCAGGCTTCATGGGATAAGAGCAGATCCTTTCTGGAATCCTGCAAGAATATCTTTGGATAAATCACTTAGTGGAGAGAAGACCAGCCTAGGTTAGAAAATATGTTTTTCCAGTCAGATAATGAATGTCTAAATGCTCCTCCCTCCACCTCCTCTATTTCTGTACTGGCAGCAATAACAATAACTATTAATTTTAAGTGTCATGAGCTTGGGAAAATGTTGCTTTCCAGTGCTATTATGCAGAAAATAAGCAAACCCACAAACCTGTCTATAGATATAGACAGATAATGAGACTCTTTTCCAGCCTGACCTCATGGAGACCTGCTGTGCTGTGTGCTCTAGCCTGGAGATTGTTTTGTCCTGCTTACCAAGAGCTCTGCCACTCCTGGGAGCTGCTCTGGTTACCTGTCCCCAGGTGACCCAAAGCTGCACAAGCAGCAGTGAGGGCAGGGCTTTTACAAACCACATTTGGGACGGGGGAAAGATGCCTAAAGTGTCTGCACATCACAGTACAAACCAAAGTGTTTATTATGTGACTTAGAGCTAAGACAAATTTTAGCACATCACCTGAACAGGACAGTGGGATGTGCTCTGTTTCGAGTTGGGAGCTTCCTTTTTGTGTTTGGAGGAGCTGGGCTGTGGCCAAGCTGTGGTTTCTACCCAAATCTCCTGCAGTCCTGGTCCCCTCCTTCATCCCTCACGTTTTCCTTACCCCAGTGCAGTCAGCCACCACGTGCCACCACAGTAATGGACAATGGGAAAAGCCCTTAACAATCCTGCTCTCAATGCCATGAGGCACCCACAGCCAGGAACAAGGAAAAGAAGAATGCGCTGAAGAAAAAAAGCAAACACAGATCTGCGGTGATAAGATCAGAAATGGCAACGGTGTTTTTGTTCTCCTCAACTGAACGCAATTTCTGACCTTTGTGGTTTAATTTTAGAGACTTGACTTCAACTTTCAGGTAGAGTTGCTTGTTTGGACAGCACCTGTAGTGTAAACTGAAGTCAGATTTACAAAAATGCTTCCACTCAGCCAACATTCCCACAGTTAAATAAGAAATCTACAGGGCAAAATACTTAAAGAGTACTTGAATTATTGCTTTTCTTTAAATATCCAGGGCGTGCGCTTTTACACTTGCACATGAATCTTTCCCCATAAATTTTATTCACCTGCTGTTTGAGTCACTCAGAAGGCAGTTTTCACCTGACTTGTAACGTTGTAAAGTGATGTGTGGATTCAGGATTGCTCAATAAAGGAGGGGCCCCTTCCTTGGTTTCCCCCTTCCCTTTCACCTCACCCACGAGTGTAATTTCCCCCTTCCCTGTTACGTAGCAGAGCTGAACAGAAAGTTGTGACAGAATCAGAGAATCACTGGATGGTTTGAGTTGGAATGGATCCTAAAGATCGTCCTGTTCCACCCCCTGCCATGGGCAAGGACAGCTCCCACTATCCCAGGTTGCTCTCAGAGCCTCATCCTGGCCTTGAACACTTCCAGGGATGGGGCAGACCCAGCTGCTCTCTACCAGGGCCTCGCCACCCTTAAAATATAGAATTTTTTATCTAATCTAAACCTACCCTCTTCCAATTTGAAGCCATTCCCCCTTGCCCTGCCACCACATGCCCTCATAAATAGTCTCTCTCCATCTTTCTTGTAAGCTGAATTCTCAGCAGCTTCTTACAAGACTAATCCAGAGTTTGTAGCATTTTCACCTCCTGAGACTGAGTTCACAGCTCCTTTTGTGTCTTCAGCAGTTACTGGAAGATAAAAGCAGCAGAAATGCCAAGCAAGTGGGTTTAATAATTTGTGTCACAGCAGATCGGGGGGGCAGAGTGGCAGTGGAGCCACCCTGATTTGTGCTGGCCCTCTGGAGGACATGGCTGTCCCTTTCCCAAGGAGACCACAGTGGAAGAAATAAGCTGTATGCAAAATACCCAGCCACTGATCCAAGATATATTTATGGGGGTGTTTTTTTATGCTACGCAGTAACTCATCTGCCATGCAGTAATATCTGTCACATCACAGAAAAGGAGATTATTTACCAACAGCCTTCGTGGTTTATATTTCATGTGTGCATGTATTTTTGTATTTTCTCTATGCTGTAAGGGCACATATGCTGTGAGGACCTCAGCACTGAGGCTTTTTCATTTCAGTGACTTCTGGGCCCACCTCCCCTAATGTTCCACACAAAGGGGCACTTACCACCCTCCACACCCATTCTATTTTGTACACTGGTTTCCATTCACCCTCAGAAACCTGTTGATCAGAGAGACACATGGAGGAGAATGAGCAATAAATGTGCATGTGGACAAGGAATCTCAAAGTATTCCAGTTAGCAGTAGGCAAACCATTTCTTCCTTTCTGTAGGAAATACATTTACAATCCTAAAGCTCCTCTATTTCTGTCCACCTACACCTCTCCACAACTTACATTGCTTTCATAAAAGTAAATATATAGAATACATATCCTCATGTTGTTCAATCACTTCCTTTTATTTGGGATTTCAGCTTTCTTCAAGGAAACAGAAAGTTTTCCAAGTGCTTGAAATTTCCATACACCACTTCTTCACCTCTTGTGGTACCAAATGATCTGCTGCACTAATTCATGTGAAAGCTTTCCATGCCAGATGTGGGCAGATTTTTAATCTCCAAGGAGTGGTATCTGCAGTCCTCAGGAAATCTTTGTGGAAGTACTTCAGCCAGATATCTCACCACTAAGTTTCTCTGTCAATAAAACAAGGGAAAATCCATCTCAGCAAAACCCTGGGGGAGGATGAATTGTGAAATGTAGCCAAACCATATTTCCAGAATGTTCTGAAAATCTCAAATGCTGTAGAGATGCAAACTTTAAGGTTGTATCACAAATCCTTGGGCACTGAAATCAAATGACTGCCATTGTCAACACAAGCTTGGAGGACTTGAACGGATATTTTTATTTATTTTAATTTTATTTTATTTGCTAGTGATCATAGATTTTCTTGTTATCCTATGCACTCTACACTTGAAATATAGAATCACAGAATATCCTGATTTGAAAGGGACCCACAAGGGTCCTGCACAGCCACCCCAACAATCCCACCCAGTGCCTGAGAGCATTATCCAAACTCCCGGGGCTCTGGCAGCCTCAAGGCCATGCCCCTTCTCTGGGCAGCCTGTTCAGTGCCCAACCACCCTCTGAAGGTAGAACTTTTTCCTAAAATCCAACCTAAACCTCTTCTGACACCACCTCATGCCATTCCCTTGAGCCCTGTCACCGTTCATAGAGAGCAGAGATTGCTGCTGCCCCTCTACTGCCCCGGTTTGTGTTTTCTCACACACATCTCCTCTGCAGGGCTCATAGAGGAATTTGGAGGTTTGTTTTCCAGTGATTCATTTAAAGAACTGGTGCTTTAGAGAGGGATCATTAGCTCAGCTGCTTGTGCTTTGTTTCTGGGTGTATTCTTGCTAGATAACTGTGCCAGCTTGTCATATGTTTGCTTTGAAAGCAGGGACAGATCAGGCTGGTGGAGGAGAAAGGCTCCAAAGCCAGAGTCTAGGCTGGAAAATTATTGAATTAATACCTCTCTGGAGAGAAACCAGTCCAAATTAAAGTGAGGAAAGAAAAGACCATTCTAAGGAACTGAGACAGAAAGAAATAACAGCAGAGGACAAGTCTTACTCATTGATCTGGAGCCCTCGAAGGAAGACAGCAACAGGGAAACAGAGCCTTCCATTATATTCAGTCCTGAAATGAAACAAAACAAGAAGATGGGTCCCATCCTCCTCCCATTAATGCTGGCAGGCCCCAGAAGAATAATTTGCATTCCAGCTAAGCCCTTGTTGTTTTCATATCTGACTTGCAAAATGTTTTTTCAGAAATAAGTTGGAAGGGGCATGGAGAGCTGAGCCCACCTGGCAATTGTACGAACCCAGAAAGGAGCTTGATGTCTTTGAGCTGTCCCAGAGCAACATCACAGGAAAATGCAAAATTGTCTTAAGTTGAAACAACTTTCACAAACTTATGAGGTGGTTGCAAACAAGGCAGTTTAAACTCCCTGTACCCTATTCACAAATGTCACCAAACTCTTGTTCCCACACCTGTGTTTTGTAGGGACATTTTTTGTGAGATTTTGGAGCACAAAAAGGGATTGTGTTGGCATGCCTGGTGTACTGAGCACTCATTATAGGTAATCAATTCTTTTTTTTTTTTTTTCCAAAGTGCACAAAGGTTGAGGCTGGTTTTCATTGTGAGAAAAGAAGCAGCTAGAAATATTCAATAACCCACATAGTCACGGAATAAACTCTGTCACTAATTGTAGTAATTGGCACTGACATTCTGTTGTGGTGCTGAGGATAGACAGAGAGTGGGAGAGGCAGGCTTTGTATTTTTAGAGACAGAAATTTCTATAACTCTGTATCCAGGGTAGATGGGGCTCTGAGCAACCTGTTGTAGTGGAAGATGTCCCTGCCCATGACAGTGGGTTAGAATGAGATGATCTTTAAAGTCCCTTCCAAAACAAATCATTCTATGATTCTATGTTGTGCAGACCTTCATTTTTGTTATAATGCTTGCAATATTCATATTTATATAATTGCATGAGTCACCTATTATCTCATATTTGCTCATTGCTTTGAAGATATTCATTATATTGTCATTTACCTGATTCATGCCCTCATTTATTTACTGTTTTTAATGATAAATACCAGGGCTTAAGACTATTTAAATTTTCAAGGATAAATCCAAGATTTTGACTGGGATGATCCTATAGAAGACAGACCTGCCTAGACAAACAGAGTGTAACTGCCTTGCCCCTAGTGAGCAAAAGCCTAAATTCTTTGTGAAAGAAAAATTGAAGAAGAAAAAAAAAAGTGGAAGAGAATTTGAAGTAACGGGTGGTGTGTTCCTCTTCAGGCTGAGCTACACAGAAATCCAGTGTCAGTCCCTCTGCCTGAGTGTACAGCAGTGTCCGGCTTTAGGGCAAATTTGGGAAAAAACCTCTGGATTGAGTCCCTATAGAAAATGCATCTCAACCGCCCCTCCCTCCAAACTGGTTCAGGACAGAAAAAAATTTTCTTGGTGGAAAGTGGAAAACATTTGTTTATTTAACAGGCAAAGCACTTTCTAGCATTACAAATGAACAACACTACATAACAAAACTTCTTGCAGCTCCTCAGAGAAGATGAATTCAGAAAGTCTCTCTCGTGGGGTGCAGCTCAGCTCTCTCAGTTGCTCTCAGTCCCTCTGGAGCTGGGGAAGGCTGGGCCCAGGCCAGGTCTGGTGGGACACAGGTGTGAGCTCCTGGTGCCCTTTAGGGTTTTCAGTCCAGAGCAGATTCAAACAGTTCCAAGAA
>VZTB01017550.1:111954-202700 GCA_013397245.1 Thryothorus ludovicianus | reverse complement strand
TTTCTAGAAAAAAAAAACCAAAACATATTATACTATGTACTACTGAAAGTCATTTAAAGAATAATGGAATGACCAGACACAGTCAATGTGGGTTTCAAAAAGAAAGTTCTTTTTAATTTGAGAGACCTTTCTACGATAAAGTCACCCATCTGTTGGGTAGAGGGAAGGTAATGGATGTAATTTCTCTCAGTGGATTTTAGTAAGATTTTTGATGCTGTTCCTTTCAGCATACTTCTGAACTAGTCATCCAAGAGGAGGATGAGCAGCTTCACCATGCACTGGATGAAGACTGGTGGAAGGTCAGGGCTCAAGGGATTTTAATGAATGGGACCACATCTCTTTGGTCTAGCAGAAGATGTCCCTGCTCCTTGTGACAGGGGAGTTGGAATGAAATGATCTTTAGGGTTCCTTCCAACACAAGACATTGTATGATTCTATGAAAATTCTTGTTTTACGATATTCTACGAAATAAGGTTGGATGTGAAAGCTTCATTTGTAGAACACAGTGTTCCTTTGCATGCAAGCCAGAGGAGACAGCTCTTAAGAAGATTTTCAAGCAGTTCTATGTTTCTTTATCTGAATCCAAATATTAAATTAATTTAATCTTAGCTAATTATCTCTTATTTAAGGTGTTCTCTGAGGTTTGGTTTGATTTGTTTGGGGTTTTTTCTTCTGCTTGTTTCTTTGTTTGTGATATCTTGATGATTACTCAGTCTGCTTTACATCTGATATATTATCACATATTAGCTTTCTGCAGTCTTTTTTTGTCTGCATTGTAATTCTCTCTTCTTACAGTATTTTGGGGGTTGGGGTTTCCTTACTCTGCCTTCAGCAATGAGGAAACAAATGCAATTTTCCCTTGTTTTTCTCTGTCTTTTACCTTTACCAATATCTTTCAATTAATATAAAAGAAAGGCATGCCAGAACTTATGCAAAACAGATCAAATACCTTATTGTAGCACTTGGTTTAATATCAGCTAATTGGAAGAATTGCTCACTTGGAGCACAGTGTGAGAAAAACAAATAATGGATGTATCCATTTTGTCTTTTTAGGAAAACTCAGTGCAGTTCAGTATGTGTACTAGAGTCCCTTCTTCTTTTGTACCTCAAAGACTGTCAAAGAATTTTACTCCTATTTAATACCAGAAATGCATGGTCATCCTGTGAATTCTGTACACTGAAGAGTGGTGACTGAAGTCTAAGATCTCTTCACAGATATCCCTGTCAAAGGACACAAAATTAATCCTTTGTCTGCTCACAAAGTAGCATTCTGCTCAAGATAAAAGATATAGCAGTGTAAATAATGAGATGAGTGACACCTTGCACCAGTCATGTAGAGGGGTGAATTTACCCTTGCAGAAAACAGCCAATAAGGGGAAAAAATGATAAAGAAAAGCAAGTGAAACTATTTAACTTTAGAAACAGCTGAGAGCTTTGTCCTCATATTATATTTTTAAAGCATTACTGTTATAATACATTATAAGATTATCAAGGCTGTTATCACTTGCTACTCACTATTAAACATGGAATTTCAGAATTTTTTATTTATTTATGGTTTTTTAGAAATTCGAGGAACTCATTCCAAATGCAGTAAATGTATCAAATTAAAACAGGAGTGAAGTGAACTCAAGAAAGTTTTGATAGATTATTCTGACAAGCATGAAAGTTCCTAAAGCTGACACAGGTTGGTACAACACATATATGCAAGTATATATATAACATGTACACTTTGTTCAAACTCCCAAACACTTCCCATCTCATAAATATCCTAAGGGTATTCAGATTAACATTTAAAAAAAGTTCAGGCATGATACAGATATCAAATAGTTGGTATATAATTGTGTACAGAAAATACCTAATAATTTAACACTAATTTTAAGAGCAATTATTTGTAGATTTTTGAGGATAGATTTACTCTAAAAATTAGATGATTGAAGTATTTTAATGTTCAACTAAAGTTTCTATGCCATCTAGAATGATCAGATATTTTGCATCATTTAGGACACAGAAACTGAACTATGTTGTATTAGTATTACATTTATAATTCCAAGATAAGTAACTGTTGATGCATTTAAAGTTCTACAGAGATGTAGACATTCTCAAGCCTCATTTTAACTTGACTTTTCCAAACTAAAATGAAGCTTTTCTCTTCCTATACTGAAGGAATTGTCCTCACCACAGGGCAACCTTGTTCCTTCAGGCTTATTGTGAAGGGAAAAAAAGACAAATAATAAATTCCCCCAAAACAAGCCACAGCAAATAACTCTTTGTATTTTACTGAACTGTTCATGCATTTGTAGATACTTAGATTCAGGCCAATAAGCTCCATTTCATTCATACATCTGGACATTTAAATATTCACCGGCCTTACCTATAACTTTTTCATGTTTTGTGTATTTTTTAATACCTGCAGACTGTTTAGACGACCCTATTTGATTAAATAAAAAAAAAAAATTTAGAAGAATTTACAAAATCAATTTAGTCTTTTGAAAAGCATAAAGGGAGGGAGGGGGCTAATTAATGAACTAAGAATAACAACAATATATCAATGATATTACCTGCTTTCTTTTTGCATATAGTATTTACTTATCTTTTCAAAGAAAATAGGGGTTTTTTTCTCCTACAATCAAAATTTTACTGTTAAAGAGGATAAAAACAGGAAAATAAGCTCTTTCTGCTAGATTTGTCCAAAACTTTGAAATCTGCCTGCTGAAATTATGCCATTTTAATCACGTCCAATTACCTGTTTGCTTATGAAGACTAAATGGCTTTTGAGACCCTTAGAGTGTCCAATGTATTACATTGAGAAGTTTTTCTGGGACACTGAAAGAGCAGTTATTCTTGTGTTGATTGAAACACAGATTGGACCACTTCATGGTAATGGTCTAATTATTCATTATACACTTTAGATTCTAACTTTTTCTAACACAGAGTGAATTAAATAACATAGGCTTTCACAACAGTTTGTATTTTGTGACTCTTATCTTGTATCTTTGTACCTCCAGATAAGACCATCCAGGGAAAAAAAAGAAGAGCAAAAGAAAAAGAAAACAAAAATAGAAAATTAAATAAAAGACATGGGAAAAGAAAAAGAAGAAAAGAGCAGAAAGGGAAATAAAGGGCTTGTAGAAGAGCAGTTGTGTTTAATAACTTGAGAAAGTGTCATTGATTAAAATACATAGAATCATCCTGCAAAAATCCAGTTTTAGAAAATAGTAAAATTTCATTACAATTTTAATTTAATCTAAGATTTGCCGCACAAAATATTTTGGGATGTAAGACAGCGTTCTCAGGGAACACTGTGTTTAGTCCTGAGGTAGAAAGATATACTTTTGTGTTCACAAGGTGAAATGAGAAAGACGTGAGGAAGAAGGCTTGATGAAGGCCTGCTCACAAACAATTTGAATTATTATCTAGTAGCAGCATGAAATTTGACAGTAGCATTATACCTCAGAAATAACCCTGTCTACTGAATAAATACTATTTTCTCTAGCAATATAATGCATCATGCATAAAAAAGAAGTAGAGATGTATAGAAGAAAGGTTTGTTTATTTGTACAGAATTCTCTCAGGCATTTTCCTCCAATAAGTGCAATTCTTTCCAAATCTATAGCTATAGTGTACTGCAAGAGATAAAATCCTCAGGGTATCCCAAATTAATTACTACAGTTCATAAAAAGAGCTCCAGTCCCCAACTAGATATATATTTATCAAACCCATTAAATAATAACAAATTGGCCTAGAGATCAACTATGAGAACCATAAAATTAATATGGATATTTGTTAATTTTGAAACTAACTGTTTCCTGACTAAGAAAAAAATAAATCTGTGTATAAGATCCATAACTGGGAATGTGTTATACGGAAATAGATCACCAGATCATTTATATTAGTAGAAGCCAGAGTTATTTCAGGTTTAAGGGCTCTAGGGGCACAAAGCACATGAAGAACATTGTGGTTATAACTTTCCAAGCAAATTGCAATCAGGATTTCCCCACAAGCATTATATCCCAGTTTTCTGCCTGGGGTGACATCAGAGCTGTTCCTGACAGCAGGTAGCAAATATGTAGAAAATAAGATCATTCACAGCATCTCTGGAACACCTTGCATTGACAAATCTGCACGGCCTCCTTGTCAAAGACTTGCATTTTCCTAAACTATGGGAATTCAGAAAGAATGGAATATTGATATTCCTACTCGTCCTTGCCAATGGATTTCTATGTTGAAAATTAAACTTTTCAAACTTGGAATTAATTTTAGAACATGAAATAGATGAAAATAGTTTTCTCTGTAATGTAACTTTCAAGTAATTAACTGAAATGGAATTTTCACAGAAGTTCAAATACAATATAATTTTTAAAGTTTTTTCTTTGATTGGTTGGTTGGTATTTTACAACATAGATTATGTATAATTCCTTTGCTGAATAATCATCTTGCTTGAGATTTCTTTTTCATTAATTATTTTAAAATTCTTCACATAGAATAATCCCATGTTATTTTAGTCAGAGTCTTACCTAGAATTTTCAACAAAGATATGACATATGTTTGGATTTTTGCACCTTGGTTTGGGTATTTTAATTTCGTTTTCATACCTGGAACATTGAATTCATGCTACTGGCAAATTCTTTCCAATGTATGACTACACAATTATATCAATTGTGTTGACCTATAAGATTAATTTAATTCTAACCACTTAAGAGAGAAATAATTCTTAGGTGAGATAACAGTGCAAGAAGTTGAAATTTTCTCTGCACTTCTTTTTGATTTAATTAACCTGCTGTAAAGGAACACCTTTCAATCAAATGAAAAAGACAAAGACTTTAATCCACACAGTTTATAACAAGTCGACTAATTAAGGGGTTTTCATATGGCTAGGAATGACAGGAACAGAGTACTGAGCAAGAAAATAGAATTTTTTTCACAATTATGCATAGTTTAGATGTCTTAGAAAAAAAAATCTTAGAATGAACCAATACTCTGACATTATGCATTCATTTTATTTTTTAAAGCAATTACATTCATTTAATCTAAATTCATAGTGACAGAAGTAGACTTTATATTTTAGCATAATTGAATACCAGATGGGAACTCATACAAATAAAACACGGGAACACTAGAAGAGAGAACTCTAGTATTTGCCATTTCTGCTGAAACTGGCACTTCTTTCTTAGGAGATACAGATTGTGTCCAGTTTTTGTTTTATTTAAAGTATTTTTCTGTTGTTCAGAAAGAGATCAATTGACCTCCTCACCTAATGAGAAACAATTTTTCTTTTTTTATTTGCTTCATCTCAAAGAGAACATTTTGCAGAGACAAACATTATATAATTCAATTAAAAGAAACTACTTTTCATAACTGTCGTGATTTTCAGCCACAACAGAGTTCCTTTTTCTCAGTAGCCATGAGGGTGTGGAGCCTGGAGCCCTGAGGACATGTCTGTGTTGTTTTCTATACCATCTACTGGGGAAGAAACAAGGGATTTTCACTTCTGGGAGGGAGGGGGCCATGGCTTTCGGAAGTAAAGTGTCACCATTAAGTATTTATTCAACATTTTGTTCATTGCCTGTCTCATGGCTGTGCCTTGTCAGTTTAGACTTGGTGATCAATTTTTGTATGTAAATCACCCTAATTTTGTATACTTTTGTTATTGATATTGTTTCTGTTATTGTTTGTTATCTTACCTCATCTTTGTTACCAGTAAATTGCTCTTATCCCAACCCATAATCTCTGTCTTTTGTTTCTCTAACATGAAGGGTTGGGAGAAGGGGAGGGAGAATGTTGTCCTAAACTACAATAATTTTGTGAAGTTTTTCACATCTCTGCACCTGTGATATTTTTATCAGTTTCCTGGAGCACTCCTAGGGCTGGCTGCCTAAGTTCTTTTTCTCTCAATGTTTACTTATTCCAAAGACAATTTGATTGCAAGGGAATTTGAATCAAGGGAGAGCTATGCCTTCCTGCAATACCTGAAAGTAAAAGAATAAAACCAACAGGATCTTCCTCATTCGAGAAATGTAACAGCAAGTTTTTGATCTAAAACGTTAGAAATTCTGAGCAGACAATCTGTTTGATTTTTCTCCAAAAAAATAGATATTTCACAAAATTATAAAAAGTAATTCTCATAAAAATTCTGACAATGTAGCAAAAGTGAAGAAGCTCTCTACAGAACCTGGAATTATGTCAGAGGTTTGCCTGCATCAAGTCCTGCTCTCCTGTTGCTGCATCAATTGCATCCCCTTGGTGACTTGAGCATGTGCTTTAATATGTACAAAAATATTCCAGTAGTAATGTTGCATGGGTGGATTTCTCTTTAGTAAATTCTTATGCAAATTAGTCAGTGTGCAAAATAAAAATTGTGAAGACTTTATTCTCTAGAATTAATATGTAGTTGTGCACAGAGTAGACACATCTCAATAGTCTGATTTCAGAGAAAAGAGTTGAGATCATTACAAGTACAACTTTCAGACAATAGTCATCAAAGAAAACTAATAAAAATATTACCAGGGTAAAGAAAGAGGAATCTTTATAAAATAAGTATGCAAATGACTTTCAGAATGAATTTTTAGAATGCTATTGAACTTACTTACCCTTGGGATTTTCTTAGAAATAAATGCTTCAGGTTCTCATATATACTGACTTGCTGGAATGTGCTGTAGGTAATTAGATATTGATTCTCACTGTCAATGGGTATACCACCTATTATCCATTTCCATGCAATGTGAAATGTATAAAGTCTGAATTAATCTTGGAGCTGCTTTTAAATAGTTACATTTTAATTACATATTCTGTGCCATTAAGAAAACTAATCCCATTAGAAATTGAAGAGTATAAGAAATTTTTAATGGCTAAGTGACTCAAATATTAAGACTATTAACTGAAATTTGCTCACTGCTCTTTTTCATATGTACATGTATTTATGTGCTTTCTGATCTCATCATGTTTGGTCTCATTTGTTAAAAAACGTCTGTAGAAAGATGTCAATAGAAATAACTAAAATCAATCTGAGATTAGATTTTCTTGAAAAATTATTATGAGATCAATGTCTAGTTCCATCTACAGTAACTATTATTTTTAGAGTAGTTAATCATAGAATCACAGATGAGTTGGAAGGGACCCAAGAGAATCATTGAGTCCCAGCACTGCACAGGACCATTCCCAAGATCACACTACATATCTGATAGTATTGTCTAAACACTGCTTGAACTCTGACAGGCTGATGAAGTGACCATCTCCTTGGGGATCTTGTTCCAGAGATCAAGCACCCTCTGGGTGAAGACTCTTTTTCTAATACCCAGCCTAAATCTAACTTGATAAAACCTCAGACCATTCCCTAGGTTTAATGTAACCTTAAAAATCTTACATTGTGTTCCTCTGTGCTCTACTTGATGATACTGTCCTTTGTCATAGATAATATTAAAGAAAAAGTATTTTCAAATAAGTTTATAAAGTAAAAGAACAAATTCAAACAGAGTTGTTAAAAGAAGCATAAAAAGTTCAGAAGTAGCCAAATATGCTGTTTAGCTTTACTCACTAATTGAATATTTTGCTGGTACAACCATTTTTTTGACCTTAACTGAATCTCTATCTGCACATTTCTGTGCAGAGGAGGAACTGGGTGTAGAGTAGAAGGTCATGGCTTAAATGTATTTTTTCCTAAGATACATATCATATTGAGCATAAAACAAGAGATAATAAGCTTTCCTTTGAGGAAACAGGTTTTTGTAATTATATGATGCTAAAAGGACCAATATGTTTTAAAGTTGTTTCTTTGTATTTCCAGGTGTTTCCCTGCCTTGATGAATCAAGGATATTTTTTAATTTCTTAACAAGTTAGAACTTTTTTACATATTTAAAATTCTAGGAGTAAGGTTTTTATATGGATGAACTCCTTTGTCACTGAATCTAGTATATAAGTTATATTACAAAAAGAAAAGGTTATGTATCATAAAGCTTTTGTCCTTTTTTAATTTTTTTGTCTTATTTCTGAGTTTAAGTAGTCTTTTGATATGAATTTAGAATATTAACCTAACTGTGCTATTCCCTGCAAAACTTGTGGCTTAAGTTTTGCTTAAAGTTGTTAATTGAGAGCTTATAATTGAGTAAATCACCCTAATTACTTTGATGTCTCACTCAAATGTATGTTAATTAAATTATTTGAGCCATGAGTAAGCTTCTGAAAACAGTTACTTTCTCTGTTATGCCCATTTTCTTCCTGTCTTTCTGGAAGAAACAGTAGCAGAAGTCCAGAGCTTCAGGGCAAGAAAATGGTGTGAAATGCCTTGCTGTTCCAAAAATGTGCATTCTTATGAAAGGATCTCAATGAAGACAATAATACCATCCCCCCTCAAAAAAACCAAAACCCAACCAACCAACCAAGAAACCTCCTCCCTCAAGGCAAACAAAAAATAAAAGAATAGAAACAAAAATTGTCAAGATTTGAATGTTATTTGTTTGCACAGTTTTGAATGAAGTAATTTGTCCCTTGCCATCTCCACACAGAGAAAAAAAAATTAATGTTGCAGTCTGCAAAGGACAATTTAGTTTTCTTCTGACAATTGATTAAGCCAAATAAGGAAGGGGTCTAAAGTTTAAATAACTTGGCAGCATTCTTCAGACATAAACAGCAGATGGTGATATTTTCTCATTTCAAAAATTTCTCTTTTAGTGATGGTCATATTAAAATAAGTGTTCAGGATTTAATAGGAATTACTGTGTCATCAAAATATTTTGTTTCTTCCTTCAGGTTGAAAGATTAGAATCTCAATAGTTACTAAAATCAGTAACTGCAATAATTCAATTAGCCCTATCTCTAGAGGAAGTACATAAGATTGGCTGTATCAAACAATGGGATCCTATTTTGTAGCAATCTTTCTACCACTAAAGCCCAGCAGGAAAGACCTATTTCATTGTATATGATAAAGGTGGGAGACTCCCAGATGTCAAGCAAGTATTTTGTTACCAGCTTGCTAGCAGTGCAATAAGTCCTGGTGATAAATTCACTATATTATGGACACCCTTTCATTTTTCCTTAAGGCTTGTCAGAACGCTGCCAATAACTGAGAAAAAGAGGGTTGGGTTGAGCTATTGAGTGGAAAATATAATAGGATGTTGCCACAGTGTTTGCAACATTAAATATTTGAGTAAATCTCTCACCCTAAGGTTAGGTGGGAAAAAACAAAATCAAAAAGAATTAATTATCAGCTGCTTGTCATCAGAAATTCACACACAGATTATCCATTGCATCCTAACAGCCTGAATGGTTGTCACAGAGGTGCAAGTGAGACAGTGAAAGTATGTTGCGATATCTACTGCACAGAAGAAATGGTCAGCAGTAGATATAACAGTAAACTGCAACTCCTGTATACATTTTCATTCAACTGATGCATCTGGCAGTTGAAAAGAATGATATCAAGCTGGCATGTGCATTTTAGGGATACAAAATCAACAAAGGAGTAAAGCGAAAGACAAAACTATGTGTAAAATCCAAAAAGGTGGTTGAAAACTATCAAGTTAAGTTCACAGACCCTGTTTATGAACCTGATATTCTTCTACGACAACATGACCATCCTTATTGAACTGAAGGAAAATTTGTGTATGTTGTGTATCAGGACTTCAGTAAAGCATTTGACACTGTCTCCTACAGTATCCTCACGGAGATACTGGCTACTCATGGCTTGGATGAGTGCTCTCTTCTCTGGGTAAAAAAAGGGTCTGGAGGATTGTACCCAGAGTGGCACTGAATGGAGTTACCTCCAGCTGGCAGCCAGTCGTGAGTGTTGTCCTCCAGGGCTCAGCATTGAGGTCAGTCCTGTTTAACATTTTTGTGAATGATCTAAATGAAGGGATCAAATGCCCCCTCAGTAAGTTTGCTGCCAACACCAAGTGAGAGACGGGAGAAAAGGATTTCTGGCTCAAAACAACTGAAGCATGTATGTGTGTAAATACAGAGGGTAGGAGTATTTATCTCCAGGGGGGAACAAGGCTCTGCAGAGGAATCTGGACAATCTGGATCAGTGTGCTGAAGCCAATTGCAAGAGGTTCAATAAGATGCAGTGCCAGGTCCAGCACTTTGGACGCAACAACCCATGGAGCACTACAGGCTGGGGACAGAGTGCCTGAAAAGCTACTCAGAGGCAAAGGATCTGCAGTGCTCATCAGCAGCTGGCTGAACATGATCCAGTGTGTGCCCAGGTGGCCAAGAAGGCCAAAGGCCTCCTGGCTTTTATCAGAAATAGTGTGGCCAGCAGGACCAGGGCAGTGACTGTCCCCTTGTACTCAGCACTGGTAAGGCCATAGCTTGAGTGTTGTGTTCACTTCTGGACCATTCTGTACGAGGAAGATATTTAGGAGCTGGAGTATGTCCAAAGAAGGACAACGAGCTTGTTCCTCCACAAACAAAATTAACAAACTATTAAAAAGTATCAGAATTGAAAAAAGTGGCATGGAGCTAATTTTCTTGGACATTTTAGAGATGTCGAGATGATTAAATATGCATTTGGTCCAACTGTGAAATATATCAAGTACTTAAAATCACTGTGGATGCAAAATCATTCATTTTAAGTAGATTTTAAAATCAGACAGTTTGCCTCTTTGAAGCAGAGTTTCCTGACTCAGTGGTACAAATTAATTAATTAACAAAAAATGTAAACAAAGTCTTTAAAATTTAATACATTGTGAACTATAGTTGACTATGTTTTTTTCTTTCTAATTTACTTTGCAGATACTGTGATCTAAATGTTGATTTGCCTTCAGCATATTATTTTGCAGGAAATGGTGTGTAATTGGCATTCAAATCATTCTCTTTATACTGCTAGTAGTGGGCTGCTTTGAGAAGGGAAAATTGTCTTAAGATTAATTTTAAAAATCCAACTTGTTTTCTTATAAGTCACTGGTTCTTTTCTGACATAATTTAAATTTAAAGAGTAAAATAAATTCCATATCTAATCAATAACAAGATTGTGTTTAGAAAATAAATGATACTGTGTTAAAGTAAAAAACAACATACTCCATCACAACAATTTGCATATATTATCGATCATTTGAGTACACTTCATTTGGTATTCATTGAGATAGCTTTGAACAGAACAGAGCAGAACAGAACAGAACAGAACAGAATGTCCTCTGCACTATCATAAATTCTTTCCTTTTTCCTTTTTTTTAACCATTTAGTGTTGTGGAAATCTTCAATATTGAAATCAAAACCATATTTTCTGTCATAATTAGATGATTAAATATAAAAGCTTACAATGCTATATAACAGTGTCTTAAACTGCAGTACATAAATGACTAAATTTGAAAATGTGTGTTGAATGCATTTTCAAAGAGATGTAATGTTAGAACTGCAAGCAACTACTTTGTTGACTAGGTTTTGGAATGAATTTTAGACAGCTGAAGAAGATACTGAAAAAGCTGGAAACAGAAAACGCTGATCATGTTTGTGTTAAATAACAAAGTGATGAAAGTTGCAGGTAGCACCATCAGGGAGAGCAGGATCTCACAGGTCCAAAGACAAGTTATGAGAAACAGCCAGACCCCATACAAAAATAGGGAGGAGCACAGGAGAATCTTTGCAGAGTATGATCTTGCAAGGAAGGCAGTGCCTAGGGAACTGTATCAGTGACATAGTGCAAGGCTGAGACTGTCTACATAGTGCTATGAAAATGCATTATACCACCATTTGAAAGCACATTTTCAGATTGGAAAAATGGGCAAGCAGGAATCTCAGAAATTCCAACAGGGATGTGTTAAGTCCAGTAGCTGAGAAGGAATAACTCTATGTGCCAATACATGCTGGGATTTTACTGGCTGTAAAACAGCTTTGCAGAAGAAGGCCTGGCAGTCCTGCTGCACACCAAGCTGAATGTGAACCAGTTATGCATATTTGCAGACAAAAAAAAAAACAATCTCCTGGATGGCATGAGGCAGCAGCCACCAGATTGAAAGAGTGATCCTTCCTCCCCTCTATCCATATGACAATCATCCAGAGTGTTGGGTTGCTGGGTCCAGTGCTAGGATCCCATTTACATGACAACCATGAAGACACAGTATTGAGTACAGCAAAAATCCACAAAGATGTTCAGTGGATTGGGGCACCTCTCATAGGAAGAAACGAGAAAGCTAGGGCTGTTCAGCTCAAAGTGAAGACTAAGAGGAGATTTTTCCAATGTGTTAAAATGCCTTACATAAGGGTCTAGAGAAAATGAAGTCAGACTCTGCTCAGTGGTGCTCAATAACATGACAAGTTAGTGGATGCAAATAAAAATGCAGAAAATTTCATTCAAGCAAAAGAAAACAGTTCTGCTGCGACAGGGCTCAAACATTGGAACAAGCTGCACAAAGAGTACAAGGTTCTCCATCCTCAGAGATATTCACAACATGATTGGATCATCTCTGAGCAACCTGTTCTAGCAGACTAGGCAGGATTGCAGGATCTCCAGAGGGGTCTTCAAAATTTAATTATTCCATGGTCCTGTAAGTTTATGAAATATCAAATTTTCATACAGATGTAGCAAAATGTGTGACAAATGGGGGAAATCAACACAAACTAGAGGTTTATCTGGAAGGAGAGTAAGACGGAGAAAGGGAAGTAAGCGAGTTGGAGGGCTGATGGAGGAGCAAGAGCTACAGATTTTGTGGTTTGTGCTTTCAGGATGCCTGGAGTCACTATCAAAGCCTTCCTGGGTCACCCAGCTGGTGCCAGACAATAAACCTAACCCATTACTGTTGGTACCTCATAGGAGAGGGGCTGGCTTGAAAAGAAGTGGAAGACATTTTTGAAAAAGAGATGAGGACAATGTGGAAGAACTGAGATACTTTTTGTATTTCAAAGCTACATAGAATTGTATTTTAAGAAAACCTTATTTTTAGATTTTAAGATTACCTTCAAAAGCTTATAAAAAAAAAAAAAATAGGGCAGAGCAGTAGAAAAATAGAAGAATCAATGGGTTGTGTGGCATGCCCCACTCCTTCTCTGGAGAAAGAGAATCAATCTGTATCTAAAGGATTGTGCAGAAGAGCGGTAGCAGCAGCTAGATATGAATAAAACTTCCTATTGTGCTACTTTAGAGATGAAAGCATCTGTGTTGTTTGGTTTTGGTTTGTGGATTTGTTTGGTTATTTTCCTGTCTAAGAAATATCAAAGCTAAGATGAGTAGCTAATCCTTCCTGAAAATGTGTTAGTTAGGACTTCAGGCTTTTTCTGTTTCTTTAACAGTGCTTCAGTTGACATTAAGAATGTTGCACAGAACCAGCTAAAGAGCTATTAGAGAAAATAATTGATTCAAATCTGAAGTCTGGACCATCAGGAAGCTTTGTACGATTAGAATAATTAATTAAGAGTTGAAGAGCTTTTTGATCTCACTACTCTTTTATAAAGCAACAAAATCAAAAAACATAGATGTTTCCGAAGTGTTTGTGACTTTGTAAACCTTGAAATCTCCATTACTTCAAGATCAACTGTGTCTTGATGAATTGGTAGTTTAGGATTTAGGAAGATTCTCTATTTATGGTATTCTGTGCTCAACCTTGAACTGTAATTATTGAGTCATGGGGTACATTAGGATGAACTCCTGGGCTCTCTGGGTTGGTTGCACATGTTAATTTGGCTTTTGCAACTTTCTATAACCCTGGAGTCACAAAAAATTAATCAGCTAAGCAAATTATTACTAAGAGAATGAATGATGTCCTTGGTTCTTCAGATTCAGTTTAGGTGACTAGAAGCTTTATTTAGAATATTCATTTGTGGAGCTGAGATGGCTTTATTTGAAGCAGCCTTTTGTGTATGCGCATGTCTACCTACACAGTTTATTGAAGATTAATGAAGGGAATTAAAAGAGTGGCTCAAAGTGCTTATTGGTGTTGTCAGATGTGAATTTTAAGCAAGGACAAATGCTCTTGAAAATTAAGACACTAAAATAGATCAAACTGGGAAAAAGTCCACAAGAAAGCTAAGTAAAATTTATGCAAATTAATAGACCCAGTTAAAACCATCAGAGCACATTACAATTGTGCAAGCACAGGTTACAGCTTCTCTATCTATACTGGGATATTAACAATGTAACTTAATTCTTTTCTATGTAGATAGAAACAATTGTTTTCTAGAGGAATCCTACAGATTCTGGAAAACATTAGCATTCAGGGATATTTTGGCAAAAATGTTCTGAGTAACAAAAATTTAATATACGCAAGTTACAGCCATATACACTCTTTATACATGTAAATATATGAAATAGCAAATGCATACATAATAATAAAAGTAATAATAATTATTTTTATTTATTAGTTTGAATGTGAACTTTTTATACTAAAAAGAGGACTTTCAGCTTAAGAGCTAAAGAAGAAGGAAACAAATTACAGTTTGCCTGCACTGTGATTTTCTTAGAAAACCGTCTACTTTTAGAGATAACTGGAGTTTCAAACTTTCCAAATTGGTCACCGGGTCTCCGTAGAAAATCACCAATTCAGAAAGAGGATCAGCTTAAAATCTCCATCTTGACACTGCCAAATTTCAATTTTATGAGAGAAGAGGCTGTGTCTTGCTAAGATATTCTATGTCAATGCCTTTGCTCTTTGCTTAGGTAGGGCACGCTCACCTCAGGGCCTCCACTGAGTTGTGTACACCTTCAGCTATCAGCCAGAACCTGACACTGGGCCACAGGTTTTTAAGGAATGACATTGGAGCTGACATTTACCTAAGTTATTTAATTTGAGTCTTGCATATGGCTGATATGACTAGATCCCAGAGATCAATAAAGATTTGAACTTCTGCTTTATAATCATTCTCCTGGAAAAGATCAAACTATTTATCAATTTGAGGTTGCATATACTGAGGCCTTGTGAAAAATCCCAGTATACTACAGCCACATATATTATAACAATTACTTAACAGATACCAATTACAGCAAAACTCAGTTATGCATAATTAGTCATATCAAAGCTAAACTCCTTTAATACTTGGCAGAATTTTTCTCTCCATAGTGCTTCATGCTCCTTAAATCCAACCACTAATTCTTATGACTGTCAAACACCTCAGTGAAGCTTTATAGAGCAACGTGGAAAGTTTTGCACTTTATTAGCTTCAAAGAAGCAGTCACTATATACAGCACCAGTGGGTGTTTTTTCTCTTAGTTGCAGTATAAAGAATTTGGCTGTACCTGTTTGCTTTAATGGGTACATCTGCTCATTTTTGCCCTGTAAATTTCAATGTCATCCTAATGTCTAATTCAGATGCAAACTGTGTTTTAAAGTGATAGTGCATGACAAGTTTATGCAATTTAACAGCAGATTTCACTCTTTATAACTGCTTTTGAAAAAATTGTTTTTGTCATGGTGACATGCTATATACCATTTAGTTCTTCTGGTTTTAACCCTGTTAAAACCGTACAATTTTAAAGACAATTTAATCTTTCAGCTAAGTGAAAATACTCTATTAAAGAGATTGTTCTCCCATCATTTAGTAAAATCACTTGAAGATGTCTACTAAAGAATGTTTTCCAATGGCAAGGAATAAATTTTATTTTAATTACAAATGTTAAGTAAAAGTTGACAGTTTTATGTCACATTCACCCAACTTATTTTGTCCCACATGTTTAGGTTCTGCTAATAAGACATGTTTCTGTTCTTGGAAGAATACTCTCCTTCAGTTAGCAATAGAATTGAAAGCAATCTGTGAGAAGTAACCTTGCACTGTAAGAGTTTTCGCCCATCTTCACAGCTCAAATAAGGGCTCATCTTTCACCAGATCAGCTCAGATTCGCAGGCCAGGCTTGCATTTTGAAGTCTGAGGAAGACTTCTGACTGCTTCTTGTCATAGATTCACTCCTTAAATGTATTATCAAGACTACCAGTGAACATACTGAAAGCCTTAGGTTTTTTAAATTTGCTTTTAGTTAGATGAAATCTCTATTGAGCATTTTTTAAATGTTTTTCAAATTCTTTAATTGTAGAAGGGATTAATATAGCCATAGGAATACAATCTAGTGTTCATGAAAAAGAATAAAAAAGAAATATCAGGGTCTATACAGAACTTCTCAGTTAAGAGTCTGAAGAACAAGAAGGTTTTGTAAATTACAGGGGCTTGATGCTTCAGAAATATTGAGATAATTATAATCAAATGTTTCAGTGCTGTGTTCAGCTTTGGAGTGGCAGCTACAAAAGGAGTTGAAAAGAGTTGGTAAGAGTGAAATAATCAGGAAGGGATTAAAAAGGGAATATTTCTATGAAGATATTTTAATTTTAATTTAAACTATTTGATATATCTTTGAATCTGGTATGTAATTCTTACCAGATGATAGACAATTCACTTTTAATTATATAAAAACTTCTCACTGGATAAAATTTTACAGACAGTCATTAATGGCATTTTTTCCCACTTTTGCCTATGTTGAAGCTCAGAACCCTGATTACTAGAAAAATTGGAAGCCCTAAGAAAGAAAGTTGTGTTGGAATATACACTTTTATCATGTGGTAAATGAGCTACTAGTGGTCTCATTCAGAATATCTCGAATTAATTGAAATATTTGGCTGAAACCACTCTATGCTTCAGTTCTTCACTTAAAAATAGCAACACTAATTTTTCTTCATTTCACAGGATTCAAATTTTCATCTCAGTGTTGCAGGGGTTATGGAAACACTTGAAGAGCACTTTTGTACACTAAGATTATACACCAAAAAGGTTTTATATTTCAATAAGTAACCATCTCTACCCCTCAAATTCTTACATTTAAATGAAACTAGAAATAACTAAAATTAAATGCTTTTTAGAAATGGATGGCCATCTTCTGAAAATGTTGAAATGGAATTTATTTTACCTTTTTACAACTTGTTTTTAGGAAAAATAATTCATTTAAATTGAAGCATATTATAATGAAATTTAATAGAATGAAATTTAAACCAAAATTTTTCACTGTCTATATTAACATTGTAAAAATATAAAGGCCTCAGAGGAAATCAGCATTTTTTAATTAAATAAACACTGAAGTAGGCAATAGTAAATACTACTTTCAGCAATATTCTGAAACTCAAAATAGCATAACAAAATAACAATGGCATATCTCTTTCTTGGACTTGGTCAGATTTGTTCACTCTATAAGTAAAGAAACTTGACACCCATTTTAATCTTCCTTAATAAGGCTCTCCAGCACAGGGGTGGTCCTGTGCAAGGCCAGGAGTTGGAATTTGGTTCTTATGG
The DNA here is from genome assembly GCA_013397245.1 of Thryothorus ludovicianus. Taxonomy (NCBI): domain Eukaryota; kingdom Metazoa; phylum Chordata; class Aves; order Passeriformes; family Certhiidae; genus Thryothorus; species Thryothorus ludovicianus. The sequence goes on along the minus strand of VZTB01017550.1, from coordinate 185,512 downwards.
TCCCTTGAAACTCAGGATATTCTATATTTTCGTTATACTTTTAATATGTGATATAAGTGTGTTTGTGCCTGTTTGTGTGATTACAGCAATCCCTAAGAAAGGATTAAGTGAAAAAAAAACAACTTTAAAAGCGTTCATCTAAGTCACCCATTAAATGATATTAAATTATGTTTTATACCTCTTGTATGCTTTATAATTCTTTTAGTTCCTATTTTAGGTTTAACAAGTTTTACTAGGACCATGTATTTCTTATAGCAATTTTTTACCTTTGAATTTACATAAAACCCATTTGCATTTAAAGAAAACCCTTTCAGTTTTATTTTTATTTTTTGTTCTTGTTGTTCATAAGACAATTTTTATTGACCAGTTTCTGGAATTTCAGTTATTTTTCTGCATACATGCAAATCATTGTCTTTTGAATTGAAACAGATATAATAAATGTATAAGAAATTAAAGTAAGTGCTATTACAGATAAATAATAGAGCAGTTTGCAAATCACAAAATGCTTTATGGTGTTCTATAACAAGCAATAGCTTCTGTGCATAGATTTGCAGGGGAATTTTAAAATTGTATACCAAATATATCATGTATGGGAAAATTTCTTAGGGGTAGTGCAAAACTGTAAAAGTTTTCCAAGAAGAGTAGTTTTGTTTTTTTTTTTTTTTAAATAAGCAAATAATTCATTTGATACGTTAACTTTAGGAAGAGGTATTTTCCTGGTAAATCTGAAATTGCAAGGTAAGGAAAATTTTTTTTCTGCCCTGTGCCTTATAAGGAAAAATAAACAGTGAAGCAATTAATATATTGCACTGTCATATAAAACTAGGGTAACTTGACATGGAGCTCATTATGCTAGGATGAAGGGATTCTATTTAGTTATTTTCCTAGTAAATTCAATGAGATTCCTGCAGGTGTTTATTTTTAAGCTAACTGGGTCCAAGGTTTTCTGTAAATTAAAAATACTTCTCTGTGGGGTAAGCTTTAGATTTCCAGCTTCTACATCCAGCTCTGCTGCTTTTGTTTGTGCTGAAAGACATAATTAGAATTCCTGTGCCGTAAAATGCTTCTCAGTATTCCTGATAAAGGAAGATCCATCTATTTCAGTCACAAAAACATAAATAAATAACTAGACCCTGTATTTGCATGTGTTTGTAGAGATTCAATTTGACTTTTAGATACCTTGGTTGAGATGTTCAATATTAATAGGTACTCTATTCAAAGATTAAGCTCTGAGCTCTAGCAAGGAATGGGGGATAGGGGTGGGAGTGGGTTGCTGGATAACTCTTAGTTGCCACCTGTGGTTATACCATGACATTACGGAAAGTAATTTCTTGAAGCATTTTCTAAATAAAGTGCCAGATAAACTTACAGACCACCTAATATCCTGAATTTACTTGCTTTCCAATCCTGAAAAACCCATTTATACCTATTCAAAAGGAAAAGTCTGTAGTTCATTACATTATGATAGGTGCTTGCAAATGCTATGAAATGAAAGGGATCACAGTTTCAGCTCTCAATAAACATTCTCCCCCAAACTGTTAATGCAAAAGGAAGATATACTTTCCTTCTCACTCCCTGGCTTCCCCTGGGAATTGATGGCTAGGTAGTGAAAACCCAGTAAGCTCCTTTTCTCTGTTTTGCAAAGAAATTCACTTCTGGGACTTAAGACATTGAAAATGGCATCATGGGAGACTGCTTTCTACTTCCTAGTGTAGACTCTTTTAGTGAAAATTAAAGCCACGCAGTAAGCTAACAATGCTCCTTGTTTTGCAACCTTCCAAAGGAGATAGTTCAACCTACCTTTTTTTTCCTGGTGGGAAGATGTAGCTCTATCTATAGAGGAGAAATATGGTCCTTTTTTATTGAAGCCACAAGCCTTTTAGTTATCCTATCACAAAATGGGCAGTCAACAGAATTATTTCCTAAGTAATTCAGAGGGTGAGTTAATAACTTCTTTTTTTCTTCAAAGTATGTGTTGTATGGCAGAGATACAAGAATATATTATAGTTTTTTGTAAGCCTTTCTATCATGAAAAGCAGCATTAGACAACTTTGTATTCCACTTAAAATATTGTTAAGGTTGTAATGAGAAAAGATGTCACATTTAATTGAGTGAATCCTGATGTTTTATAAAAGAAGTCTTCCCTAAAATAAATAGTAGAATATTCAGGAAAATAATATGTATTTTCTTATTAGAAACTTCATAGGATTTGCATTTTACTAGCTCAATTTCATGCCCTTGAATACCTTGGAAAATGAATTGATGAATATTCTTAAATGCCAAACTCATCACTAGGCCTGTCAGTTCCTGAGAGAAGCATCTACAGTGTATAAACTGGTGTGACGAGAGAGATTTTCCAATTCACCTTGGATATGTCCTCTTACGTTGATACTCACATGAATAGCCAACAGCTCTTTTATGTGGGTGATATATGACTTACATATAAAACTACACCAGCTATGTGTCTTCTACCTACTATAAATGAAATATTAGGCAAGTCTTCAAGATGTTGCTTTTTTTTCATTTGAACTTTCATAAAATTATTTTACTGACAACTGAAAGAGCAGTCACACTATAAATGCAAACTTGCATTTATCACAGATACAGAGGCTTTATCAGCCCAAGGTCATAGTGAAAGGTTACTCATCTTCTTTTATCATATGAGTGTATGAAGGCTTATATGATTAAATGTTAATGAAGAATTATATTTGTAGCTAAAGCAGTAGCAGTTATTATATAACAAAATTTTCATCCAGAATGATGTTGCTTTTCAGATATGGTTATATATCGTGAGGATGACATACTGAAATTTCTCCCCACTTCTAAAATTTTATTTTTTTGCCAGACCTCAGCTTCTTTCCAAAATGTTCCTAGTGTGAAAAAAAATACAGTTTAATGCATTCCGACTTAATCTCTCAAATAAAATACTAAATAATCTAAAATTTCTTAGTACTTCAGGTGTATAAATTAAATTCTTACATTTCCTGAAAACTCCTCTTAATTTCAATTATCATGTATCTTCATGAGTTTAGGCAGTCATCTCAAAAATCAATTTTAGACCAATCTCTAAATCTGTGGAAATATAAAATGTTATAATGTGAGACTTTCATATGCTAAAACCCTGAAACCTCTTTTACAGTGTTAAGCTTAGCTCAGTAGAAGTCCTGAGCTAAGAAGTGGCAGATGAGTTATTTAAATAGGAAAAGAAACATTAGGAAAATATTTAGACCAAGTCATTCATGAGAAGAAGCAGCATGCTTCTATGTGAAGGCTTTTGAAACATGAGCAATGACTGTGGCACCTTATGCTTCAGAACATGTTACTTTCTGGTCAGTTTAATCATGTTGTCTATATCAGCAAAAATCAATGAATAAAAACATAAACACATAACAAAAGGACTCCTCTATGGGGGATGTCCCTCAAGAAGTAAAAAATGCTAGATATTTCACTAAGTGATATACTACATTAAGCATTCTAACTGTAAATTGTTTAGTGTGTCAGGACTGGGTAGCAGAGGGAAAACTTGAGGCACACAAAAAAAGTGGAAATAAAACTGTTGCTGCTGATCACCAGGTTGGGATCACTAGCCTATGTAGAGGATTATATGGTTTAGTCTTAGAAATAAAATTTATCTACAGATTGTCCCAACATAATGTTGTTGATATATTACTGCTAGTTGTCTCTAATAAAGTGAAGGTGTAACATAGTTTATTTGGATAAAAATAAGTAAACAAAGAATAGGTAATATTCATCTTGCATCTGGTAATGCATTCTCCAAATACTCAGGAATTGCTTAGCCTCAGGCCATAATAAATTCCTAACAGAAATGAATACTTTCTAAGCAGAAAGGACAATTTCCTGCTTGAAAATAAGTCAGCAGTTCAGTAAAGGAGGACTCTTTTAAAGGCAGAATCTTAGGCTGAACTTTGGATTTTTAAACAGATTTCCTACTCACCCAGTCTTGATGAAGTGAGTTTGTTTCCTTTTCTTTTCTTCTTCTACTATTTTGATTTCAGGAACATAATAAACTAAAAATAAAAATATGGTTTTTAATTCAAAATACATAAATGGAAGAAAACACTATCTGATTATTTTTACATCAAACTCATGGTGTTTTTCCTTTTATCTCAGGACTTTATCTTACCTGAGCTTTTTCTGCTTTATATCTTTACATCATATTAAAAGAGACTAGAAAGAAAATGGCAAGCCAAAAAATAATGTTCCTGTCACAAATAGAGAAACTTATTATAATTTAAAGGCTACCTAAATTTCAATTGGTGATTGCAGAGAAGGATTAACATATATGTACACTATTAAAGAAATCCCAGCATCACAACAGCATAAACAAGTGTTTGATTTTTGCATGGTAGTGTTCTGGAAGCCAGATAACATTTAAAAGTTTTGAAAGAAAGTTATTGCCACCAAAAAAATTCCATGAAATCTTCTCAAATAGGGTCATGTGCTGCAGGTGTGTGAGCACATGAAGCTCTTTGATGCAGCTCTTTGTAACTTGCAAAGACAGTCACTCACATTGGGACAAACTCTACAGCTTGATTAACATGGACTTTGTCAAAATCAGATACAAACCCAATTCTGAGCTCTCAGTGGTAGTAACTGAAAAGATCCCAGGTGATTAAACTGGAAAGCTCTAGTTTTGTCCCTGATTACTTTTTTTTACAAATTTTTGCTATATCTTAATGATTTCTAGTATTGAAACTTGTTTCTTTGATACAAGGCCAAAAAATGTAAACTCCATATTTTTTTCTTTTTTAAAAAAGGAATCAAATTAAAATTTATATTTGAAAGTCTTTTTATTTTCTCTCTCTTTTTTTTTTCCTGTTAGATCTATTTATTTTGATAAAATTATTTAATAATTACTCTTTCATTATCCAAGGTGTGACATCTTTTGACGTGCATAAGATTTTGCAATGAATATTAATGCATATCTTCCTGAGAACATACATATCCCTTGTGGTAATCCTGTATCCTTGTAACGGAGATTTTGAAAATGACTATTTTTTTTTTTTTTGCAAAATATTTTCTGCTTTATCTTTCCCAAAATTAGAGTAAGGACATCACCAGTTTCATCTTCCAAGTCTTTTAACATCAGATGTTTATCTTGAGAGCAACTTTGACTGTGCTCAAGCTCAGTCACATCCAATCATCAGCTTTTATCATCAGGGCTTCAATACATCTGACATGGACCTTGATTTCCCAGGTGATGCCAAAGACACTACAAGATTTCAAATAAACAGAAAACAAGCTGCAATAGCATGTGAATGAGAAAGCTAGCTCCCTTGACAAAGACTCATGAATACTTCAGAGAACAGAAAGTGCAGGATGTTATTATATTTTTTTTCTCAGAGAGTCTCAAGCATAATTCTTTTAATAAAATGACAGTTTGGAAAAGAGTTTTTTTCTCATTCTGCAATGGCATAGGGAAATATAAACTGGATTTCTGCAGAGGTGCATAAGCCAGTTGCAATGCACTAAGCTATAAAGAAGAACTTTAATTTTCAATTCATCAGATACCTTCATCCAAGGAAATTTTCTTTTAGCAAATTCAGTAAATATGTTGATTCATATTCAGTGCAGTAGTAATTAATATTTTAATATTAATTCATATTGTTTGTGCTCATCAACAATGTTAGCTGGAGATGTCCCTGAAAAGATAAGCCTCTTGTACAACTTTGCAGGCACACAGGTTAACTTTCTGGAAAGTGTTTCCTCCCACTTGGTTATAAATTTTCTGAGAGAAAAAGAAAAGAGGGATATGTCCCCAGAGTTTTGCTTTATGTAAAGATTGTTTTGAATGCTCTTCAGTGATTATCATCTAAATTTTCCTTTCTAAGATTTATTTGGCTTCATAATCCAGCCTTTGTAAGTAAGGGATGGATTTCCCATAAGAATCAACCCTGTCTGCACTTGCAAACACGTGGAAATGGGTAGCTTGCAAGAGAAGGTATAACAGGCACCTGTATCATTAATATCTCAGTGCAAAAATCTATACTGGAGTATTCTACTTGAAATTAAAAATGAGTGACAGAATTGTATTCTGAGCTTGAAACACTAATGAAGAATTTCAACATTTCAGGTTCTTAAGTAATCAAAGCATATTAGGTTATTCTAATGTTTCTAACTCCCACTTCACAGTAATTAAATGTTTTTCTTAAAAAATATAAGAAAAATGCATTGAACTAAAAATTAAACTCCATCTAAATGTTTCAAGTGAAAAAAAAATAAATAAAGGCACCATTAAGAAAATTACATTGATAACAAAATTCCCGCAACTGGTTAAATCTGTTTTTAAACTCCAAGACACAATGTTATGGCTAAGATTCACAGAACAAGCTCACACAAGGAATATTCCCTTATTCTGAAACTTTGTGCTCCACTTATTTCTCAGTTTTCACCTGTGAAATTCTTACTCAAAGAAAACTCATGCAGAAAACTTATAGGGCTTTTTTATCTATGAAAGTCTTTTTAAATAGATATTCATAATTTTTTCTTACAGACACAGTTTAATGACAATATTATGAGTGGGAGTATGGATCTAGGTAGATTATGAAGGATTGAAGAATCCTAGCAGTGTGGAAGAGCTCAGAAATGCACAAAAGAAAGTAAAAGAAATTATGCACAAAAGAAAGCAAAAATAATATATAGATGATAAAATGTTCTTATTTTTATGCATCTGATAACCTTTTTAACCAGAAAATTATTATTAATGAATGATATCCTGAAGTTATCAAAGAGTATTCTGTGAAAAAAAAAATCAACTTGTCATATAACAGTAAAAAAAAGAGACATAGGGAAGAAACTAATGACAAAAACTGTAAAAAATGAGCATAAATATTGAAACAAGATACAGAAACTATATGTTGTGGCTTCAATTTGAATATGTTAATCACAGTGTGTATAGCCCATCTGAGTCAGGTACAGAGAGGAAGAGTTAAAGATAGAACTTAATTAAAATAGCTAAATTAAAAATATTCTCCAGTATTCAGAGTGAGAGGAGATATAATAAGCACAGGACCATGTAAGAAACCAAGCACTTACAATTGATCACTTTCTCCACAAATGCAGAATTCTTCAAAGACATTGGCAGGCTGAAGATTCAAAATAGGAAGCCTCTTACAGAACAAGGAGTTAAAATGTGATTATCATGATGAAGTCATTATGCCACATATCAAAAAATCTGGTCTCTAATAAACCAACAAAATTTATTACCTGACCAAAATGCATTTTACTTTAATGGATTTTTTAGACTAACAAAAATCTTTTAGGATACAATATCACCTTAACTAGAAGCCTAGTGACTGATTTTCTTAATGTTTTATATTATTGGCTTGAAGCGTCACTGATTGAATTGAAAATGATTTGGCCAAAATCTGTTTAGAAACACGTAAATGTAGGGCTTAAATGGCACTTTATAATACCAAGAGAAATGCAAACAATTATTAATCCAAAAGATAATGCTGAGTATTACTGATTGCTGCCGTCAGAAGACAATCAACCTAATGGAACATTCTTGTTGAAATAACAAATCACTAAATGACTGAAATATATACAAAGAATGTTTAAATTCTTACAGCTGAATCATAGTGTAGATATCACTGCTAAATCATGGAAAAGCAACAGTAAAAACAGCCATTCAGGTCTGTCAAGTAAATAGATTGAATGTTACTTCTAAAAATTACTCCTATCAAGCCTTTTGAAGCCATATTTTAGGGGAAGATTTCTTACTCCTAATTAGTGCATAGAAAACCAAAACCATTGTGCACAGCATCTACCAAGCCATTCAGTGCCTGATGAATTATCAACTCATAAACATTTCAATAGCAAACAATTATACTTCCATTTTGCATGGGGAATACTTGCAGCGTTCAGTCTGCAACAGCTGGTTTCCACAGCAGCTACCCCTGGATCCCAGCCTGCCCTGTTGGTGGCACCAGGCTCAGGTGAACCTCTGAGGCTGCAGCTCCACTCCAGCTGTTCTTGTCACACGCATTTACAAATAGAAACAACTGCCTCCAGGAGCTGCTCCAGACCTAGTCTCCCCAGAAGCTGAGACTCAGGCTCACATTTCTGAGGTAGCAGCTCTGCCCTATGGTCTCTGCTGTATCTGACTTGCAGAGCCTTTATCCCCATATCATTTCCTTCCAGACTGCTAGTCTCCCCTAGAGCTGGAATTCAGACCTCCTGTGACAGCTGCTACTGCTTGAAATTTGTACATGAATGAAACATGCGTACATACACACACAGAAAATTAAGGTAACCCAAGGAAAAATACACACACACCAGTACTTCCTGGTATCAGCACCCAGCTCCTGGCTTATGGACTCAGCAAGGGGCAGAGTGGGTGCTCATCCCTCTCACATACGTGTGGCAATAGGGAAGCTTCTGCTCATGCAACTCTCCAGATGGAATTTATTTAGAAGAGCAAGGAGAGGGTGCACTGGCTGGTGAAGACATGCTGGGCACATGGACTGACCACCCTCTGCTCACATCTCATGGTCCTCTTTATCCTGTTTCCACTGTTTTCCCACTCATCCCTCCTTTTACTTCATTCCCTTTTATAATAGCCCTGAAATATTCCATTAGTTTTGCACAGTCCCTAAATACTTTTTTCCAACCTCACCTAGCATGCCCTGTACCTTGTTAGGCAATAATCTAAAGCCTGAAAGAGATTTTGGGGAGAATTTGTCTGACTCTTCCAAGTAGATTTCACAGTTGGGCACAGGGCTGGTTGCCCCTTTGACAACTGCAGGAGTGGCCAAGTCAGGATGGTCTGTTTACACAACTCAGGTTATTGGAACTCTTCTTCTGTCTGGTCTTTTCCATACCTTTGTGATTTTGAAGAATAGGCTTTAAGTATATAACCTAAGTGCAGCCTAAAAGAATGCAGTTTTTGAATTACAGATCTAGTCTTGAGCTCCGTAAAATTGCTTAAATCAATTTTTCTTGCTTTAGCACCTGCCTGTGTTGGAAACCAGAATGGAGAGAATATTTCTCTGCATGTTTTAAAGGATCCAAACCCTCTGACAAATACTACTTTTAACCTTTGTCCATGGAAAAGGCTTCCTAGGCTTTGGGATTAGACAGAATTTTCAAGAATGTAAATTAGATAGTAGCATAATATGTAATTTATCTCAGGATGAGAAATTTAGTTTTTTGGGTTTGTTAGAATGGTAAGTAGATGAAGACAATATGGAGGAGCCTTGCTTTTAGGTTTCTTTCTCCATCTTCATCTACTCATATTCTGCAGTAGTGTTGGGGACACAGGACGATTGGTCAGAATTTGCCATAGTGTAGTGTTGTGTGAATAGAAATTTAGTTAGTTATTCATAGAAAAGTAGAAATAACGTACATTCTTGGTGATAATTGGGTGAATTATCTTTAAGAAAACCTTGATTCTGTGTGTTCAAGGCTCTTTGGTGTCCCTTCTCTTTTACACTAAGTTGGTGTAAATCCTGGTGTGCAGAAATTGCTGATAAGAAAAGAATAAAAAAACTGGAGAACGAGAACAACCAACCATCCCATTTGACTTTTTACTTGACAAGGACTTAATGAAAAAGCCTCTGCTATCAGGAGAGAATCATGTGGGAGTGGTAGAACTCTGACATGCCTGGGGTGTTGGGCTTTCCCAGTCTGGCTGAGGAGTGTCTGGATAGATAGACCCTGCAGTTGCTGTAAAATGCCAATTTTAGTCCTGACTGCATTGGCATCTGCCTACCACTTCCTAGCAAAGACCTGAGACTGCTCAGTCTACCAGAACAGCATCTTATCTGCTTAATCTAAGCACTTGATGTCAGCTAAATTGTCAGTGCTGGAGAAACCAGCCCTTGATAGCAAGTGCCCAGGTTTCCTGTTGGAGGGAATGGGACACGGCGTGATGGGATGAAGGGGAGATTTTTCTGCCTGAAGTAGTTTTTAGTTGCTGAATGTAATTTAATATTCTACTACACAGTAATGAAGGTGCTAAGGGGTTGCAGACTATTTCCTCATTGAAATATTTTTATGAATAAATACTCTTCTACCGGCAGATAAAAACTATGCTTTTCCTTCCTTTTATGGACTTTGATAATACCTCTTTCCTCTGTGCCTGTGCTTGTTGGGTTTTTTACAAAATATGGGGGTTTTTTTGTTAAATATTTCATTTATTTATATAAACACTTTTCTGTTGTACATAATTTAATGTGTTCTTAAACTTGGAAAAATATGGCTCCTCTGAATAAATATATTTACTAAAATAGTATAGTTGTTTCAAGCACTAGTGAACATTAAATCAGAAGAAATGAAATTATAAAAGCAGTCCAGGGTATTAAATTTTAAACTTAAAGAACCAGTAATGAGTGTTTGCAGAAAAGCATGGAAAATATGTTATAAAGTAATTGCAGGTCTTAAAATGCACAGTATAAGTAATGATGAAAAAGAGTTTGAATCTGTAGAAACACTGTTACCATATAACAAAAAAAAATGGTTTTGGTATTTACACCTTGCCATTTATGTCTAGAAAGTGAATGCTGTGTTATGATATTCCAAAATATCTGCTGGGGTTTTGATCAGTCAACAAATTTGATGTGATATTGTATAATTGGAATGTGAATGTTTGTCTAGGCCCATAGTGGGACATCACTGTCCTGCTATGAAAAGTCAGCTTAATACAGATGTCAGACAGCAGAACAGGAGCAATAAGCTGTTTTTCCTCCTATGAAACACAAAACAAAAACCCCTAAGAAACGGGAAATAATATTTTTTGTAGCATGATAGTGAAATATTTCAAGTCTAACATACAGCTAATAAAATAATCAATAGAAATTGGATAAAAAAATCATCTTCCATTTTTCATTTTTCAAACGTGTGAATTACCTCTATGACATGAAAAATATCCTAATTCTTTGAAATAAGTGGAAGAAGAAGGAAGAAATAGAAAAGAAATATGAAAGCACAGATTCTGTGGGCAGTAACAAAAGTGTGTATGTGCTAACCTTCACTGACGTCAAAAGTGATATAAAATGGACATGAGAACAAAATGGACATGAGAACTTTGCAAATTCAGTAAGTTTTACTTTCAGACTTAAACAGGTTTCCATGAAGTTTAAACCTCATTGAAAATTGAACAGTTGATACATTAAGGTCAATCTGAGAGTTGGAAAATAGTAATTTTCATTTTCAAAATACTTAAATTCCACCATAAATCATTAAAAACAATACTTTTCTCTCTTTTTCCTTTTCCCCAATTTTCCTCACTTTTTGCCCCTTCTTTTTGAATATTCTAAATGCAATATAGACCTATTTAAATAAAATACCGAGGCTTCCTGATTTGATGTACTAGTCATGCCACAGCCAGCCTGGTCAAGCTGTGTTAAAGAACACAGACAAAAGATTCACATTATATTTCAACCACAGAATGAAGATAAATGACTTGGTGCATTTGAGAAGGAGGGGTCCTGTGGGATGTGAACATGAAATGCAATGGCAATGAGCATTGCTATGGCCTATGATCAATATAAAAAATGATGAAAAATAAATCTTCATGCTGGCTTTCTTAAGGACACATGATATGTGCAATATCACACCAACCGAAAATACAGAATTCTCTAGAAAGTGAGCTGTCTAAAGCTATTCTTTTCAGGTAAGACCAAAAATTATGATGTTATATCCTCCCAAAAGTGAGTAGTAAATCAAGGATAATGATATAATCCATATAGCTGAGAAAAAAAATCCATTATTATTTTTGCATATGATGATGATAGAGTAAATTCTGCTGCAGATGTCATGTGCTGAAACACAGGTTCTTTATACAATCAGATAATGTTCCTAGTTGATACTGTCTTTATATCTGTGTCTGTTGCAAAGTGCTTAGTGAGAATAGGAAAATAAAGATTAAATTAGCCTTTCTAATAGAATGTCCACATAGTTTGTATTTTGTTGCTATGTTCTGTTGTTGTTTTTTTAAGAATATGTGCTGGAATTAAAGATCTTGAAAGGAGATGCCATACAGTATGAATTATGATAGTATGTACAAAACTACACTATGCAGAACAACTTCCAAGATGTCAAAGATCTTGGAAATAATTTTTAGAAATTAATACTCCTACTTTCTATCCATGAATCAAGGTAAGCCTCCTGCAATTCCTCAATTATGCCTCCTTAATTAGAAGAAGTGGTTTTGGTTTACATCAGTCTAAGTCAGGATAGACTATAAGCAGCGCTGCTCAGTAAGATCTTGTACTTGTATCATGAATTTACTGTTAAAATAGAGGATTTAAATGATTAATTACTTTAAAATAAAAAGGCTAAATAAATTGAATAACCTCTCTTTCCTATATGGGACCAAATAACTTGAAAGAAGCTCCATGAGAAATTAATTTAATTATGGTTTTCCCTAAAGTCAATTTTTATTTAACTGCATACAACTATGCATCTACAGTATATCTTGCACAGTATCACAGAAAATGTCATTTTATATGACGGTAAATTCCTGTATATTCTAGGCCTTTACCTGCATACCGTCTTTAAAGTCTTGTTTGTCAATTCTGTCAATTCTTTTTTCTCTTTTTGATTATTCATTGTTTAAACGTATTTGTCCAGATTGAGCTGTGTCACCTGGAAAGGCCTGTCAGATAAACCTACAGCTGTTTCTTTTCCTGATAGATCTAAGATCTGCAATTGGAAAGTGTTGGAACAACTTCCAGGACAGTTATTGTCAGTCATGGTTCACGAACAATGTGGTTACCAGAAAAATATTTTGATTAGATTTGAATTCAAAAGAAGTATTTTAAAAGCCCTTTAGAAGGGATGAACCTCACAGAGTTCTACAGTATTTGACTGATCAATTTCATTTTAGATACATATGGTATTATATCCATGAAACCGTACCAAAATTTTATCACCCCTAACTTGAATATTTTTTATTTCTGGTTTATTTCTCATGTGCATAATTCCTGACCGAAGTTTTTAATTTCTTTTTCCTTTTTCTTTCTGAGCAGAAAAAAAGTAAAACAAAACACTTAACCTAGGGAAAAGTGTGCAGGAAAGTTCTCAAAACCAGAAATCCTATCTGCTATATACTTTAAAATCTTTGGCAAAATACATTAATAGTAGAAAAATTGCCACTCTTGTGACTTTTATCAGCCAAAGAAAATGACATACCTTCATTTATCAGGGGAGAAAGATGAAATTTAGGCTTCATTCCAATCACGTGTGCTTTTACTGCTTTATTTCTACTCTTGTGCTCCTCTGCAATATTTGCCCTTTTTGACCTTTGGGCATGAGGCTTCTCTCTGTGACTGTAGGTTTTCCTAGATAAAAAATAATGCCTTAAAATCATAACTAAAGTTTGTGTTTGCTTAAGCTAGTGCAAGCTAGAATCACCCTTCCAGAGCTAGATTTTGAACACTTCATATGCTCTGTATAAATAACATTTCCACATCCCAGTGCTGGCAATGCAGAGACTGACATTTGAAATTTCAGTTTTCCATGCTATCAGCTCCATACTCTGACTTTCGTCTTAAGCCACTGTTAATTTACAGCATGTTTGTCTAAAATTTGGCAGAAAACTGATGCACCAGGTTCAACAACTTACCAAATATTTGCAGTTTGTTGATATTCAAATTACTGTCTCTGGCAGATTAATAACTGCAGTTAAGCATGACAGAATAACTTCTGTAATCTGCAACTGATATACTGTATAAAAAAATTGTCTTTTCTTTAATCATTGGAACTGTCCAGACAATAAGACTGTTCATTTTTCAAACACGCATTCTACTGTATCTTATCCAATTCAGTGACAGTTTAAAATATAAAACTTACTTTCAATTTTATTTTCTATAACATGTCCTGAAAAACATTTGAATATGTAAGTGTTTAAGAATATGTGGTAATGAGATAATAGACTTAATTCTATAACCATACTAAATCAAATGAAGCCAAGTTTTTATAGCATATAAATCACTGCCAGAGTTTAGAAAAGTTGAATGTCCCAGAAAGAATAATTTGAAATCCTTACATTTTCTTTTCTTGATCCTTTCCAGTTGAAATTCACATCTGTGTTTACAAGGAATTGCACAGTTGTATTGCTTGTATCAATCTTTGAGATTCAGCTGAGGGAATGGTATTGCCAAACAGTTACTTTTACTGGCTGACAAAATTCCATTCCCCTTTTCCCTACGGTGCAAGCTGCCCCTGTTTTACGAAGCTGACTTTTGCTCTCTGGGGAAATTTTGGAAAGATGACAATGCAAACAGTTGAAACACAGTTTAATATTGCTGCTAAAGGAAGAGCAATGGAGACACCTCACATCACCCCAAAATATTGGCATCTATAAAGAGTGGTGAAAAAAGGAACGTCAGTTCATTATCTTCTTCTGCAGGATAATGACAGACCATGTCCTAAGAAGGACAATGATATCTAGAAGTCCAAATAAATGGAATATGGGAATGCTGTCTTTTTAATAATTCTCTCTATGTATTTTGGGATACAGATAAAGAGATAGCTTTTTGGAGGCTGAGAGTTCAAATTTTGACAATGTCATGGAGGGAACACTCCAATGACTCTTCAGCTCAGGGAAAAGGAAAAGCTAGCAAATTTACAGCACAAGGGAAACATTTAAATTTTACTTTTAAAGTTATTTAATGCCTTTTATTATTATTTCAATTATTTAAGATTGCAATTCAGAGTAAAGAAAAGGAAAAAAGATCTTTATGTGAATAATTTTGAATTTTGTGTTGCAAAACACAAAGCACCTTTTGCCTTTCCAAAAAGAACTTGTTCAGAATAAAACATCTCACAAACAAACACAATTAAAACCAGATGGGAAAATTAAATTCTGAATTTTGCTTGTTTGTGTACATTTTTTTTTCCCTGTATGAAAAGAATTTATATATAAAACTACTGGTGGATTTTGCTTTTTTTTTTTTTTTCTTGTTTATCAAGAGGAATTTTCTTCCTATTGTTATGGTGTGATATTACAATGTATAAGCTCCTTGGTCAAATTTCATCATAGCAAAGAAGGACAGCTATTATATGTTTAAGAAAGCATACAATCTATCCCAATTAATATTCTATGGTTTAGTACTGGTAATAATTGAAATTTCTATTAATCACATGCAATTTAAAAATTTTTTTTCAATGCAAGAGCTGTAAGATAATACAACTTCATTGAAAATGTCTTTAAAATACTTCAGTGATGGATTTTAATCATCAAACTGAATATCTCTTGTTTAAAATTGCTGAGAAGTCAACACAATTTATTTGGGAAGGAGAGGTAAGAGAAATGTGACTGCATAACTGTTTTAGGAAAATTAACTATAAAGCTTAGATTCTCCTTGGAATTCATGTATTTAAAATGCATAGTTGAAGTTAATGAAAAAATGGAAAATTATGCCATGATAGGCTAGAAAAATCAGGGGGTTTAGATAATATGCAAAGAGAGTTAAATATATATTTTCTATCTTAATTTTAAATTGTTATGGAAAAAAATTCAATAAGTTTAATTTTAAGTCACTATCTGAATTTTGGGTATTCATATCAATACTTTAGACTGAGATCAGCTGGGAAAAGTATGTTGCTGGAGTAATGAAAGAGACTGACTGTGCAAGCTATCTTCCTCTCTATTATACTACACCCATAAAACTTCATAACATGATCTAACTTGTTCTACAGGGTCTTTAGAGGCTGGTGGATGAAATTTCTAGAGCACACTTATTAGATACTGCAATCATTTCTGATAATGTCTTTATCCAAAGGTGTTAAGTGAAAATGAGATCTGGTTTGTAAAGTGTGCAGCTGAAATTACATGGTACTAATAACCTATTGTAACTAACCACAATCAATAATACAGTTTATATTTTCTTTTGATATCTGACACAATTTTATAAATATATAGATATATAAGCATATACATGTCTATTTATATTCCCATCTATGTATTACATATATACACTTATAATTTTTTATTTTATCACTATGGCCAGAATTCTAACATGCAGAAAGGAAGGAAAAAACTTCCTTTACAAAGACCTTTATGATTTCTATATCTCTAACTTTTCCATTAATTAAAACTAAATTTTTATCTCAACCTGTGGATATTAGTTGATTTTTTTTTTTATTCTCCTCCCAATTTTTTTTGTTGTGTGGGGTGGAGTGAGTATTTGTGTGGCACTTAGATGCCACCTGGGGTTAAACCATGAGAAATTCTTATTTTGAAGACTCAACCTTCTGCAGAGAATCCCTATAATCAAACATTTCTCAACATTATCCCCTGTATTGGAAGCTATTCTCAGAAATAGAATGAGCACTTGAAGGGAATGGTAGAGGCTGCCTTGACTAAATGAAGTTTGAAGTGGAAGCAGGTGTAAAAGGAAGTAATTTTAGTGAAAGCTTCAGCTTGGATAGATTTTTTAACCACTGAATATTGTTAATCTTGAAGACCTATGGAGTACTGAACCTCTAAATCAGACCTACTGTGTTATCAGGACTTGCCTTGCATTTACCTTGTTGACTTTGGAAATATTCACTTGACATACTTGTGGCTGTGAAGGGTGCTATGCCCCTTAAACTCACTTTTTCAGCTGGAAACAAAATATTTTTTCATGTTCAGATTATTTCATACTCATTATATCTGAGCATGCTGTAAACATAATTCAAAATTAATGGTCTCATCATCTTTATTTAATTTCCACTGTTCAGGGGGAAAGAAATATGTTTAGACAGTATCAATGTATCCTAAAAATTCAAATAAAATAGTTTATATTCCAATAATTTTGAAATTTTTTAATTCCCAATTTCCCTAAGGTATTGTTGCCTCTACTTCTAAGGTCTAGAACCTGTTTTTAGCTCTACTAGTGTAAATTATTTTAATGGCCTTTAGTTTAAATTTCATTGTACAGCAAAACTTTTTGTTTCAAGAATTTGAAGGCTGTTATTACTGCTCTTTGGATCTTTTATGTGAAATAGAGACACATTTCAACAGACTGGGTTCTCCACATCTCAACTGACCTATTAGACCTTAAAATTCTTTCCATGTGCTTTCCTTTTACCAAAAGATATATACTTTTTTACCTACAGTAATTCTTTTTGCAGAAATAGATCTAGGTGTTCTGTCTTCCTCCAGAAATAGCTCATAGGTTTGTGATAAATACCTCTCTTGGAAAGTGAAAAGTGTGATTTTTAAGTCCCTTCCGTCTGAGAGCACCCTAGTTACAAAACCCTGAGGAACTTAGTGTTTGCTGTTACTGTTAATAATCACTTTTTATAGTCAGGCATCTGATATTTATTATGTCTATATTTAAGGATCTAATAATGGATTTTATGCCGCATTCTTTCATAATGTATATGTTGTTTAGCCATAGGCTCAAAAGAAGACAATTCTAGAAAAATAGTTTGGAAAATATACTCTAAGCAAACTACTTTGTTAGAATTTGCAAATATAAGAACATTTTTAAACAAAAGTAAAATGTGCATTAAAAACATTTTCTTTATGGTTTTTCCAATGCTAAAGGGTATATAGAGCGAGAAAAAAATATTTTGCAATTAATGATTATAACTAATTTATATTTGATACATTAAAATATTATTCTGTGTTCTATTTAATAGGATTCATTTTATAACACTTATTAAAGAGTATTTACTACCACGGATGGAGATAACAAAGAGTATGGCATAAGATGAGTGGCATCTTCATTTCTAAAGGTATTTGCCAAAGTTTTTAAGGAATCTGATGTAAATCATTGCATTACAACTGGGAATTCATTTCCATTTCCAGAATGATTTTTTTTTTTTAAATGCAGAATTTTATATGCTTATATTAAAGATTTATGGAGCTTTTACTATTAGAAATATCAGTATCTTGTTAATAGTTGCATATTAAAATTAAATTGTAAGGATACATAATTATAGACCTAGAGATTGGTAGCTGATTAGCTTTTGCACAATTTGCAAGGGCGAAAATAGAGTCTAGTTCAATTTGTACTGGATCATATTTTGTTAAGTGGGCTTATGGTTTGAGGGAGGAGCAATATTAACAGAGTTAAAGAATACACAAACTTGTCTCTTGTTTTTGAATATACATCCCATTTACCTGAGAGTTAGTTTCTTTCTAGGGGAGGAATCAATCATTGACTAAAGAGGAATCATTTTTCCTGATAGAGGGTAGAGAAAAATACAGCTATTGAGTTCCAACTTCCATTGGACTAGCTTCATATAAGCATTTAAAAATATTACTATAAGGTATTTTAAAACTTATTAAGTTGGTCATTTGTCAGTGTTGGGATCATATGAGTGCATTCCGTGTTATCAGAGCTGCATGACTGCAGAGGATTAATGCATACAGTATTTTCAGTAGTGTTATAAGACATATAGGTCAGATCCATATCTTACAAACAGATAATTCTTATCTTCCCTTCTTCAAAAAATGGAGGATGTTTTCTCCATCTAATATTTCAAACTTAAAGAAAAATCTTGTTGAACATCTGAAACAAACTAGCTTTTGCTTTGATACAGAACGGCAGTAGCATAATTTGCAACTGGAAAATGAAACACTACAAGATTATAAACACCTGAATTTTGAAAAAATGTTGGAAACAGAAGAATATTTGTTATATTTACATTAAAATATTTTTAGATTTATTTTTTTTTTTTTATAAAATGCATCATTTATTGCTGTAACCCATTATCGTACAAGTAAAGTCCAGGCTCATTAAATGTCACTTTGTCACAATCCTACTGGATGTGTTTTCCCTTATTGGGAATTCATACAAGTATCCTAGAAATTTTTCTTGTCATGGAGTGTGAACAGCAAATGAATACCTACAAGAAATGCTCTAGAGAGTAGCAGAGTATGGGAATGGCAGAAAAATAATATATCAAGAAAAAAAATTCACGTCATAAAATTTTTCATATGTGACTGAGCTATACGATTTTAGGGCAAGCTTAGCTAGACTGGTTACTTTAATATTGATAGTAGGATCTAAATTGCAGAGTCATAGAATGTGCAAGGTTGAAAAGGACCACTGGTGGAGACATCAGGTTTAATAGGATGATGTCCAGATTGTTTTTAATACCTCTAATGAGGTAACAACTACTCTGGGCAACTTGTTCCAGTGTGTGACCACATGTACTTTAAGGAAGTTGTTCTTCATATTGAGGTGAAACTTTCTGGGCATGAATTTCTGCCTAATGCCTCTTGTACCACTGTTTGGCACCATCATTACTTATCAAATGTCTGAGTTCTTCATTTTTTTTGGTTTTAATGAGCATCAGAATTTTTTATTTAAACAGCTATCACCAATAATTTATCAAATAACCTACAAAAGTGCATTCCCTCTAGAATTGCTCTCTGCCCTCTTCCACTGTCAACCTTCCCCAAACCCCTTTTATGTAAGTTTCCTTCTTGAAATTTCTTGCTTGGAGAACTCATTTTCTTTATTCTTTCCCTTTGTGACCTATAGCTCCTTTCCCTCTTCTCTTTTGGTTGTTTATATATCTGCTGCTTTGTCACAAGAAGGACAATGTGAAATTTACCCAGAATTTTCACATTATTTTCCCGAATGGGATCACTTCAAGCTTTTTCTGTACGCACAAGGAACTGCTAGATTGAACAGCTTGTAGTCATACAGCAGACAGCATAACAAGCCAACAGATGAACAAAACCTTTATTGCTGCATAATATCTAACTTGGAAAAATGAGCAACTACATGTATCCTTCAGCTGCAGCAAGTTTTTTTCTACTTTTGGAATGAACATATTTTATAAACACAAATTAGCAACTGTATAAAATATATTTATTCCTAAAACTTATAAAATATTATCTTCTGAGGTCCTGAATTATGTACTTCAATTGTGTCATAATTTTTTTTTGCTTCAACATACCTCCTTCCTCCATCCTATTAATTCGATCAAGTTTCCAGCAAATTGTACAGAGGAAACAATCCTTCCTTGAGATTAGTTATGACTGAATGATGAAACACTCAAATATTTTGGAGAGATCACCTTCTTAAATCTTGGAATTAAAGACTGTTTCATGGTGTTCAGATATTTCTCTAAAATGAAGCGTGTCCTTAAAACTAGAAATTATTCTTGATCAGTTCTATTGACCATATTTATTGATGATTTTTATTAGGTTTTATCTCATTATCAGTTTGCATGGAGAATTAGAATCTCAGAAGAAAAAAACTGATGATTAAGTGTGAGTGTCAAGGTGAAGAAGCAAACTTTTTTTTCACTGTAGCTGAATAATTTTCTTTGACAACTGCTATTTGAAACTGTCTGTAATGCAGCAGAGAATCTAAATATCACAATATCCTGTTTTCTTAAGCATATAGTAGACATTGAATTTCATATGGAGAGGCAAGCTTTCCTAACATATTCTACCTAAGTGGTTCTCATGATCATGACACTTTCTATGTAAACAGCCCTCTAAAAACACCTGAATTTTGAAAAAATGTTGGAAACTACAAAAAATATATGTTTTGACATTCATTTATTTGTATTGGATTTGAATTACAAGGTTTTGGTAGAGGAGTACCTTCAGGAGGTGTCTTCTGTTTGGCTCCTTGCCCTGTGTCTGACAGAGCCAGCCCCAGCTGGCTCTACGGTGTACGCTCTACTGGCCAAGGCCAAGCCCATCAGTGATGGTGGGAACACCTCTGGTAAAATGGTGTAATGGTATATATGATGGTATGATGGTGGTAAAAATGGTGCACAGTAGAAACCGGGAGAGAGGAGTGACATTATGTGAGAGAAAGCCCAGCCAGCATCGAGGCCAGCAAAGAAGGAGGGGCTGGAGGAGCAGAGCAGAGATCCCCATGGTGCAGACAGCCTGTGGTGAGGCAGCTGTGCCCCTGCAGCCCATGGGGGCCCAGAGTGGAGCAGAGATCTGCTGCAGCCTGTGGAGGAACATATGCTGGAGGTGGTGGATGCCCAAAGGAGGCTGGAACCCCGTGGGAAACCCACCATTGCATAAGAAATGCCTAAAATCTAAAACATGCATCACTAGAATCCTGAAGGAATTAAAATGCAACTTCATAGGACAAATTCTGGGTCCTGAAATCAAAGTTCTAATTAATTGTATATCCCCAAATTCCAAAGATGTGAATGGCAATGCCTAAGCATTGCATGGTGGAAAACTGACAATTTCCATGGTTCACGGAAAAAGCAATAATCTTGCAAATATTTTTTTTTTTAGAGACAGTAACAATATGTTTCATGTGACCTGGTGGAAGACTATATGTTACACAAGGATAGATTGCAGATCTTCCATTACTATTTACTTTCTCCATCGCCCTGAAATAACAACCTTCACGTTTGTTTTTCAGCGATGAAGAACATTTGTGAGCAGTGCTCTGTCTGAACTAAAATTCAGTGCCAGGGACAGCAGATTAGCTACATTAGTTGAGCAAAAAGACTTTGCTCAGATGTAGCATTGCAGTGCTTTTTGTATGGGGGAAAACAAATTAAATTATAATACAGTACAACTGCTAAGGGCGAATTTCCTTGCATGTTAGTTTCTGAAATGCAAATTTTAGTTTTAATTGAAAACAGCATAACTACTCAACTATTGTTCTCTCTCTAACATAGATTCAGATTGCTTTTTATTTTTTTAAACTTGCCTGAAAAGATACTGCATTATCCTTTGTTACATATGCTACATGAATTCCTGGCACTAAATTAATGAGTGTTTTGTAATGTCAGCTAGAGACAAGAGGCTACAAAGTCAAGTGGAATCCTGTGGAGATAAATCTCATGATGCTCTGGCAACACTCTGAAGCCCTGTCTTTCTTGAATCCTTGAATACATATTAATGAGTAAAAAGTTGGTCATTGCATTCATTTATTACAAAACCCATACACACACACACACATTTACACATGTCTAATTTGAACTCAGAAATGTCAAATTGTGCTTTAATATCTCAGTTTTCCAATTTGTTTCATATCAAAGTTCTACAAACTGCACAAATTTGTACTAAGACAAATGTTGAAAATATAAATTTTATACACAGGATTTTCCCCCTTAATTTCTATTGCTCTTTTACCCAAAAATTTTGTGTGTATAATATTGAATTTTGGTAAGTCTTTTAACCTTTCTGCAGGCTTTCTGATGCCTGTTTCTTATAAATCTGCAGCTGTCTGAGTCAAGGTTGCAAAGTTGTGTATATCAGATCTTTGGCCTTGGGCCCATGACATGCAGGCAACTGAATACTTGTGGCAGGCAGGGAAGGGAGTTAAAATGTTTCAGACTTGTACTAGTGCATGTTATTATATCATCCAAGCTTTTCTGGCATGTCCCTGGGGAGCTAGACAAACCTAACCCACTCCTAGTGCTGGTAGAAGGTAAATCTCATTTATCTTTAAGATTGTCATGCATTGACCCTGACTAGATGCCAGGCACCCACCCAAGCTTCTCTTTTATTCCCTCTGCAACTGGACAGGGGAGAGAAAATATCAGGAAGGGTTCATGAGTTGGGACTAGGAAACAGAGAGATCACTCATCAAACACCATCATAGACAAAACAGATTTGAATTAAAGATATTAATTGAATTTATTAATAACAGAGCAGGATAATAAAAAATAAAATAAGGCCTTAAAAACACCTTACTCCCTACCCCTCCCTCCTTCCCAGCTCCAAGTCCTCCCCCTCAGTGGCTCAGGGAGACAGGGAATGGGGGTTATGGTCAGTTCATCTCTCATTGTTTCTGCCGCTGCTCAGTGAGAGGAGTCCTTCCCCTACTCTAGTGTGGGACCCCTTCAACTGCAGACAATTCTCTGTGAACTTCTATATGAGTCCATCTCATGAGTAACAGTCCTCCATAAACTGCTGCAATGTGAGTCATTCCTTCATGGGCCACAGTCTTTCAAGGACAAGGCTACTCCAGCGTGGGTTCTCAACAGGTCACGAGTCCAGAGTGGGCTCCTCTCTCCACAGGTCTGCAGGTCCCTGCCAGTACCCTGCTCCAGCATGGGCCTCCCTCAGAGACACAGCCTCCTCTCTGCTGTGTGTCACATCTGCTCTGGTGTGTGTCTCCTCTGTGGGCTACAGGTGGATCTGTGCACCTCTGTGTTTGCCCATGGGCTGCAGAGGCACAGCTGCCTCTCCACTGGCTGCAGCACTGGTTGCAAGGGAATCTCATCTCCAGCGCATGGAGCACTTCCTTGCCCTCCTTCTCCACTGAACTTGGTGCCTGCAGAGTTATTCCTATCATATATTCTGGCTTCCCGCTTATCTGGCTACAATTATATATGCACAATAAGGTTTTTTCCCCTCTTAAATATGCTATCATAGGGGTGTTACCATTTCTATCTGGTCCAGCCTTGGACTTAGTAAACAGCACATCTGTCTTGGAGCTGGCTGGCATTGGCTCTGACAGACACAGAGAAAGCTTCTGGCAGCTTCTCACAGAAGCCACCCTTGCTGCTCCTCTGCTACCAAAACCTGGCCACACAAACTCCATAAAGAAACATAGTGGGCAAATAGAAGAATTGAGACAGAGCTATTAAAGAAAATTAAAAGAAATATTTCTATTTGGCATGTAAAATTATGCTATTTGTATCTCCATGGTAACTAATTGCTATTCTCTATTTGATTGATGACAGGTTTACTGTCATAGATATTTTTTCGTTTAACTTGTAACTAATTTTCTGAAACATAAGTATTGCATTCAGACCTCTAATCACTTATTATGAATTTGTAGAGATATAATTTGAAAACAAGCCTTTAAGAATTTTCTCCTCATTTTCAATGCAGTTAATATAGCAGATCTGAAAAACTGTTTTTTCTGCATTTGTACTGTTGATTGCAGTAATAATAAAACTAATTGCCTGTAATCCAGTAAAGTATAATTATACCTAGCTTGATTTAGACAAAGATGTAGATATTTCATAATTAAACCACATGAAGCATTATATGAATAATTCATAGGAAAATATGATTAATGAGATCATTTTGTAGACTTAGTTTAAACAAATATTCCAACTGAGTTATGGGTGCACTGTGTGTGATTCACATTATCTGACTTTATCTGTCAAACAAATAGTAACCTAACTCTAAGTTGGTGCCTTAAGAGAGTCTCCAACACTAACAAAGTGTAGTCAACAACACACAAGGCAAGGGAAAATACTTGTCATGTCTCTTGTTCAGCTTAAGATAGTATTAATTAACATATGAGAACATCTACACTGTAAAAGAATTAAATCAAATCTGGCACCAGCATTAAAAAAAATTCTCCATAGTCTTTGAAATGTTCATCAACAACTGGAAAAGTATTACTTGACTGGTATATAGAAATCATAAGATTTTTTAGATTCATCAGTTCCATATTTGATGAGTTCTTACTATCAAAATTAAAATTAAGTAAAAAATAATCCATTAGATACTCAATTTGAATCTAATAACTGATATTAATTAATTAATTAATGACCATAATGTAGGGCCAAAAGAAGTAGTTATTTTAAAAAGACCCTTTGCTTTTAAGTAAAGATGATTTAAATTAGATATGCAATATAAGATACTTTGCTATAAAATTTGTAAAATTCAAGTGCTTAAGCACATTTCAATATGAAGTTTCCCTCTGATTTTATCTAAAGAAATAGTATTTTTGCTTGCTTCTGTTTAAGTTCTAAAGGAAAATAGTTGGAAGGTGTGAGGATTTTTTGGTTTTATTTTTTTTAAATAAAGTAGATGACACTAACATTATTTTAGAGACAACTAATTTTAAAAGTTTTGATCCCTTGATAGCATATTGAATACGTTTCTAAGGATGTTCAAATGAAGACAAGGTATTTGAATATGCTAAGTCTGTGGAAGCATAATAAATATAATGTTAGGTGCAAATAAGGTAGGAATAACATCTTATATAGGCAAATCAGTCAGCTGCAGTATTTTGCCTGGAAATTTTGCTTTTAAACATGTATGCCTATAATTTCTTTTCTCCATGACTGTAAGAATTAAATCCCTCTTCCATCCTCACAATATATTTAAAATTCATGTATTCTTTATTGAATCATTTTCTTTTATGCTTTGCTTAATTTTAAAAAATTAAATCTATCAATGTAATTGAAAGAAAAATGTGACTTTTTTTCAAATGTTGATGAAAACTTTTTGGGGAGATGATTTGCCCTTTAAACAGGAAGAGATTACAAGGTTTCCTGCTTTTGTTGTTAGCTATAGATAATCATAAATTCATTCAGCTTAGAACTTTTTCTTTTATTTTGCATGGATATTCAGCTGTTTAGAAAGTCTGAGCAAAAGTAGGTCTGTAATATTCAAATGCAGGGAGAGTGAAGAAAATATGTCATTAGCATTACCAAGCAGGAGGGAGAGGGAAGAATCCTGTAACCTCTTTATAAGCAGCTGTAGAGCTGAAATGGATGAGAGCCTTGAGATGGAATTTGGCTTGGAAATAATTCTCATTTAAAAGAAGTACCTTGCTTTCAGACAAAGTTGGTTTTGAATTTACCAAGGTATAAGTTTTCAAACATTGAATACTGACTACAGTAATAAGGTTTTAAGCCTTTCGTTCACCTTCTGTCTTCCTTCCATCAGTATGTAGAATTTTTCATCCATATGAATATTAAAAGCATAAAATATTTTTTCGGCTAAGTGAAATATCATATATTGCTTCAGATTGTCAGTATCTCCTATTTATTTCCTTGATATTAAATTGCCAAAACCAGTTTTGGCATTTCTTGTGGTTTATTGTTTGTTTAGTTATAGCACTTACAATTTATACACTTTTCACTGTCTTCACTGTCATCAAGGAATAACTCTCCTTTATCCAAAATTCCTCTATAGTTCCAAAATCTGTCAATTCTGTATCATATGTGTCTAATTTGCAGGAGTATGAACATTCACAAAGTTGAAACTCATACCAGAATTATATGATCTCAACTGCAAGACCTCTTTTCTCAAGAGACTTTTATTTCTCTCACATAATCCTAGACTGGCTTCCAATTATCCTTCTAAATCAATATAGCTATTGCAACAAACTCTGGCAGCCTTGGTTAACTCTCAGTCATTAAGAGTAAAGCGCTCCTATTAAGGGATTTCATAACTGATAACACTCTTGCTATACAACAGGGAGATAGGTTAGATTCAAATTGCAGTTTCAGAGGGCTGAAAAAAGTGACCTTTCCTGTTCATCCTTTATTCTATCAGGACTCCTCTGTGTGGATCAGTTAGGACAAGACAGCATTTACTAAGTTTGCCTCGCATGAGAAACTTTAAACTGAAACTGTGAATGTCTTTCCAATCTGGGGACCCAAGATTACCTCATATTGACTGGACCTGTCGTTTTCCTCTTAATCAGATTTACTGTTTCTCAAGAACTTTGAGAACTTTTACTTTCATTGATTATTTCATTTGAAGTCTTCTAGCATAACTTTTTGGGGATGCAGTATTGTATCTACTGCAGCCATTAAGTTGTCCATCTTTTACACATTTTGCAGAGTATTTGCTCTTTTTCTTCTAAAAGTGCATTTAACTTTGAATAAACATGAATTTAGTTGATTTTAATTAACTTAACATACCATGCATAAATATTCAAGTGAAGAGTTTCAAATAGAGACTAAATTGGATGGACAAAATCACAGTAGAAAAGTTATACTCAGAATTTCTGTCACTATATAGGATACTTTAAATCAAAATATAAAGTCAAACTGACTTCATTTCTTAAAACTATTAAAATTGTAAATAAATGTAAATATCAGGTTATTTTTTCAAAGGATCAAATGCCAATAAAGTCTGAGGCTGAACTTCTGGATTCTTCTAAACAAGTAGATGACTGTGGGTCATTTTAATTTTTTCCAAGTTTCCCTTCTGTGGTGCTTGTTCAAGATGTGTTCATTCAGGTGCAAGACAATTAGTGTAGCTAATAGCTTGTCAGAGAGCTTTCTTCTGAAAGACATTTATACAGATAGTTAAGAATAAACTGTAGTTGGACACCCCTCACATCATTGATTTATGATTGTACACTAAAGATTTGGTTTCCTCAGTTCAGGGCATAATACTGAGGCAGAGAAAAGCAGCTCCACATCTGCTCCTTTCCTCATCTCAGTCATTGGTGTAATTGGGTCCTGCTTCTCTTGGAAGCATGGGCCCTTTCCAGTCCACAAGGAATTCAAGGAGCAGCACTGAGAAACTAACAAATATTTGTCTACTTTTGCTCTGAGGCATCAAGATTGACACAAGTTTTGATTACTTTTTTAAACTAGACTTATTTGTATATGAATCTAATGAATATTCTCTGGACAAATAGAACTGCCATTGCAACTTCCCTCTCTACTTCCCTGGTAACACATGCTTTTTGTTATTCTTTTTAACTACGACAGTCATTTAAGAACCAGATCTGCAAAGCACATAGGTGCTTAATTCACTTTGTTGGGTAAGAGAGACACCTAAATGTGCCTGAGGGATCTGATCCAATGTTTGCTTCTTTTCCCTTATTCTTACACTGTATTGCACGCTGTCATTCCAAAACCTTACTTTTGTGGTGAAATTCTAAACTTTACTGATACAAAAAATAATAGTTATATTTTTACATTTAAAATTTGCATAATGTCTTCCATTTTGACATAAATAAATATAACTTAATGATGTAAATAATTTGGTGAAAAAAAGTAATACCTTTTGCAGGACTTTTATAGTTAAAAAAAACAAACATACTGTTAAAATTAATGGGCTTATATTGACTCAGAAAACTAAACTTGTTTAAGTTTTAATGATCCCAAGAAATCTAATTAGTCATTACCTCCACAATATGTTCTATTTAAACACCACATCTTTCATAATCATCAAAGATCTGAATTTGACTTGCTCACAGACTTCTGAAGGAACTCCAACTATTTTTATAAATTTTCCTCTTTGCTAAGAGTGCTCTCTGTAAAGAACAGACAGGAAGGCTGTGAAAATAGCTGATAGATTTGTCCTGCTAATGCATTAACTAATTGCTGAGTACAGCAGAAAGTCATTTTGGATAAGGACTCCTGTATTTTTAGGATTTTTTTTTAAGTTTTCTTTACAACATCTTATACTAAGTTATTCTTTTGTATCAGTGCACTACCAACTGGTGTGCTTAAAATATCTCTAAATTTAACTCTCATTCTACTTGAACAAAAATGACATATAGTATATATTTACAATATATATGTGTATAGATATATATATACACATATGCATAAAGTATACACCTTCTAGTCGCTCATTTTAGCAGATATAAAGTAAATTAAAAGATGTTGCCACTACATTTATTGCAAAGGACAGATTGTTTTAAAATTATTATTTCTATCATGAAATCTCCCTACCCTTACTGTCAGTTACTTCTTTTTTGTAAGAAATGTCATACTTAAAAAACTCTTGTCATACTTCAAGTCATCTGTCTGGGATGATATACTTCCCTTTTATGATGATGAATTCCATGTTACATTAAATTATTGATTAAAATAGAAATAAAATAAATTATAAAAAATAAGAAGCAGGATAATCAAAATACACTACTTTTTATGCAATTATTCTAGAGAATATTATTCTTTTTAAATGACAATACAAATATTTCAGACAAAGAGAGGTAGTTGAGTCTAGTAGAATGCACAAATGTCTCTTCCATGTAAAAATGTCTGTTTCCAGGTATAAGCACCAAAGATGGCATTCAGGTGTCATGATGTGATGCTGGCCCCAAGCCAGGCACCCACAAGAGTTGTTTGCTCACCCTCCCCTGTCACAGCTGGGCAGTGTAGACAAAATAAAAAGAAATTTACAAAGATTTCATGAGTGAGATAAGGACTGGGAGAAACATTTCAAGGGCAAAACAGGCTCAGCTTTAAGACTGCAATGTGATTTTTCTGATATTAACAGAATCAGAGGAGGATAATGAGAAGCAAAATACACCCTTTAAACACCTTCTGTCCTGCAGCTCCTTCCTCCTTCCCACCAACAGTGCAGGGAGACAGGTGTCATGGAAAACCAGGAAAACAGGGCATGGGTGTTTTGGTCAGTTCATCACTGAGATTTTCTTGCCCTGTGAGACCCTGGGTTCCCTCCCACAGGAGACAGCTCTCCATGAACTGACCCGGTGAGCATCCACTCTTAGGAGCAGCAACCATTCCACACCTGCTGCAGTGTGAATTCCCCCCAGGGGCAAACAGTCCTCCCAAAACTGTTGTGGCATGGGTCGCTCTTCCATGGGGTGCAGTCCTGCAAGGACAGGCTGTTCCAGCCTGAGATCAGGGGATCCCACTGGATCACAGCCTCCTCCAGGCATCTACCTGCTCTGGCATGGGCATCTCCACCATGGGCTGCAGGTGGATCTCTGCATCCCCCATGGATCCCCAGAGGATGCAGAGGCACAGCTTCATCACCAAGGCCTGCAGAGGAATCTTGGCTCTAGTACCTGGAGCAACTCCTCCCCCTCCTTCTCCACTGATCCTGCTGTCTCCATGTTGTTTGCCTTCACACGTTCTCTTCTCTTCTCTGACTAGAAGAAAAAACTGTGTGTGCTTTGTTTTGATTTTCTTTCTAAATATGCCATCACAGAGGGATTACCAACCTCTCTCATTGGCCTGGCTTTGGCCAGCAGCATGTCCATCCTCAGAGCCATCAGGAAAAGGCACTGGGCATGGTGGAAGCCTCCAGCTGCTTCTCACAGCAGCCACCTCTGTAGTGCCCCTCAAAGAAAATACAGACCATGCAAAACCACAACATCAGGACAGGCAAAAGTCTTAAGTCTCTTGTGGACAGCAGAGTGCAGATGGGTTTTGGTCCACCACAAAAAGTTGTGAAGTCTCCCTCTTGCTGTGTATAGAGTTATTTTGTTTTGTGTAATTGTATCAGGTAGATTTTCCATAAAAACTTCTGTAATAAAGAAGGAAAAGTGGGCCAAGATTTTCTGAAAGAAATACAAAAAAGGAGGCATAGAGAGAAGCAAAGTTATGATGCCTAAAAGAGAGAAAAACCTTAAAGGATGAGTGGGAGCTATCCTTTGAAGTATAAAGTTGTGACATGATCAAAAGCTCACTGTAGGTAATGGAAAGATTTCTATTGACTTCATTGGCCTTTGATTTCAGTAAAGTTTAGAGAAAAACAACAGTTTTCTCCTTTTTCCCATCAGCTCCTCAGCTGTGCTGGTTTCAGTCATAGTAAGCAAACAACATAGAATCAGGAATGGAGTTGGAAATAACTGACTTCACTTGAAATAAAAGGCCAAAAGCTATTAATTTATTTTAAAACCAAAAAGCATAATTTTTAAAAGTAATTTAATTAATTTAAAATTCAATGTATTATGTCAAATATCCAGATATTAACAATTTACTATAAATTTTCTGGAAGAAAAACAGAAAAATTTTTGCATAACTTTCTGTAAGAGCTTGTGCAGATTTTTATAACACACCTTTTAAAAATATATTTTTTTTTCTTTTAAGATATATTGGCTCTTTCTTCCTCCTAGAACATTTCTAGATACAGAGCATACTCATTTATTTTAATGTCCTAATGAAAATAAGCATTGTAGCTTCATTTTCATGGCAGAGTCTGGGTCCTGGATGATTCCTCCCATTTATTTCTCAGATCACTTTTTCAGTTCATTTAGAGAGACATTCTGGATGAGGCCTTTCAAAGACAACTTAGAGCCATAACATCATTGTACTCTTTACAAACATTTAAAGTTTCAAAAAATTTTTTGTTCAAAGAGTTTTTAATAGAAATCCCTGCTCCAGAACTCACAGTTGCAGTTGAACATTTGCACGGCCCTTTGCCTTGGCTTTGCTATTACGAAAGTGTTTGAACAAGGCCCTAGATTTGGTCAGTTTTTAAGGTTTATAATTATTGCCAGTACCAATAGCTAGAAAAAAATGATCTTGAGATAATCCTTTTTGTATTCTTCCATTTTAGAGAGCAGCATCTGATATTCCTTTAGAATTACTTTGTTAAAAGCAAGGGGATACTTGTACATCTGCCCATCTACTGAATATGACCACGGTTCTCAGATGTCACTTTTTCTTGGCTTTTTATTATTGAACTCATGGTATTGTATAGTCAATATTTTTGGTCTACAAAATGCAGCAGGTCTGTCTTTGCTGTTTTAAAAAATATTATAGAGATATGGAAAAAACTGAAATTAAACAAATTATTTGACCTGTAACTTATGAAAAATGAACAATCATCATATTTGGGATAAGGTCAGCAAAAATTAGGCTGTTGTTTAGGCTTAGCAGCATTTAGTCCAAAAGTATGTAATTCTGTTAAACTATCCTTTCACTCCAGCCATATCTGATTGAATAAGGTTGATATGTCCTAGCTACAAAAGATGTTACGACTTTTTATGGGACTGGACTTCTTTTCTCTTTCATTTGTACTGCTTTAATTTAATTTATATTCTAACACTTCTAAAAGTTCCTGCAATTCTGAAGCCATTATACAGTTGAAGAAAGAATAAATACGAAATTTTCAGTCTGTAAACCTTCCAGAACTTTAAGTTTGAAACATTTCCTTTCATTTCTTTCATAACTAAATGAAATGTAACAAACCATCTCCTTCTCTCCCCACTTTCATCTTTCATTCCATGGAAATATGGCTCCCTCATCAAGTTGCTTTTAGCTAATAAGTTTCTTCTGCTGCCTTCAGTACTCCATTGGCTCATTGAATATTTAAATAAGATAAGGCAGGTGGTTGAGGTTTCTTTGTGTTTATTTCACAAGATATTTTGTATAAAAACTATGTAGCCAGAGAGGAGAGACAAAAACTGGTTGGACAGAATTAAAATCCTAGTCCTGACTTTATACCATGGTAGGCATTAAATAATTCACAGAAAAGAAAAACGTTTTAGATGCCTTAATCATGAGAAAAAAGCTTCATTCAGAGATTATATTTATTCTAAAGCAGAGAATACAAGGGAAAGTAAAATAAAAATGTGTAGCAAGAATCACTTGGGGTTTCTGAAGCATGAAGCATCAAACATGGCAGCTGTCAGTCCATGTCAGGTCCAGACAATTGAGCTGCAGTTAGCTGCCTGGCAAGAGTCAGTCAGGAGACCAAGAACCAGCCTGTTAACCTGACTGGTGGTTTATTCTTTGTATATAAAAGCCATCACTTGTGGACTCCATGGTGGTTTTTCTCTTTCTGTGTGCCACTTGATGGCAGTTGTGCTTCTAAGGATTTCAGTCTTATTTTGTCTTAGCTTTTATGATTTTGGATTTTGGGAGTTTGGTTTATTTGTTTGTTTTACCTCATCCTTGCAAACTTAATCCATACTTTCTGAGTCCTGTCTTTGATTTTTTGTCCTTACCCTAGTCCTCCTTTCTCCTTGCCTCCATTGCTACCTTCTTATTCCTTGTTCCAGGAACAGGGACAGTCACTCCAACAATGTTGCCTTGTCCTTCAGTTCAGCAAGCTTTTGTTTCTAGAATCTTACAACAATATACTTGCTAAGCATAACTAATAATAAGCCAGTACTGTTGAACTGACCAAATAATTTGATAATCCTTTGCATTACTTTCTATATTTCCTGTATTGTTGGAGGTATTTTTGTTTGGGTTTGTTTTGGGTATTTTTGTTTTGTTGGGTTTTTTTGGGTTTTATTTGGGGAGGGTTTGCTTTTTGTTTGTTATATTGGTGATATTGTTGGGGTTTTTGTTTTGGGTTTGGTTTTATTTTCCCTTTAGGATTTTATATATTTTCGTGTTGGAGAATTTTGAAGTTGATGCTTTTGATGCTCTGAATTATTAAAGATTCCATGTCAGCAGTTTTCCTGGTGTCTGTAGTGTTATTTTCTTGTTCTTTGACAGGTTTTCTTTTCCAGCAATCCCAGACAAAACTACCTGCTTTTCCCATAGTAAGTAGTTTTGGGTCTTGGATAGAGATGGTTCTTGGCTTCTTGGCACTAAGTTGGCCAAGTATTTTGGAATCAGGAGTCTGAAGTGGGTTTAAGGAGAGAGAGAGGTTTATGGTTCTCCTGCATCCTAAGGTCAGCAGTATCAAAGTTCAAAGTAGAGAAAATTTGTCTCAGACAATTAAGCATCTTAAGTTTGCAGGAAGCAGTTTTGGTGCTCACAATGACAGTCTTTTCCTACTTGCTCTTGGGGCTTAAAACATTTTTCATTCTTATATGTTTCCTGATATAGAGTTGTACACTAGAACAAATTTGTTCTTTGTTATGCAACAACTGCTTGGATTTGTCAGACTGTATAAGGTTTTTCTGACCTTAAGGTGGATTAGACCATTGCTAGGTAAAACTGTTTCAGACCAATGCAAGTCCACATAAATTTCAAGATCTTGCACTTTCAGATTGGTATAAGAGGCCTATAAACTTTTGACCATAATGGCAAAAAAGCTCTTGGACTGTATTGGGAACAAGAGATTTAGCATGTTGGTGGTTTCCTCTTCTCATACTTGTATTTATTGGCGTCAATCAACAGAATCTAACAACTACTTTCTTTTACCCTGTCTTATTATTTTCTAAAAGTTTTATAGCAGTAAGAAAAACTTAATAAAAATACAAAAGAAAGTGAATGAGTTTGAAGAATTCAAAACCAAGTTAAATTATACTACTAAACTTTATTCAAATATTATTCTTACTGTATGCAACAAGGACGAAAAAATGCATGGGGAGTTAGGAGAAGTTATTTATGGTAAGCAAAAATGTCTTAATATAAAATTAAACAATGTATTTACAGCAAGTTTACTTAAAATGCATGAATTTAGAGAAATTATTTTATTTTGACTTCACATGTAACTTAGAGTATCTGTACACACAAATTCTAAAGAACATATATATGATATACACATCTCAAAGATGGAAAATTTTGCTCTATGCAGTAGAACATTAATTTGTTTAATTCAGACAGGATGTGATAACACGATAATCAATCATACCCCGACAAAGACCAAGCACCTTCTTAATATTTAACCTTCATTGCTTACACATAAAGGTCACTGCACAATAGATATTTTCTCCTACAATTCTGAATTCCAGTCAGATATTAATAACATTATTATGATCAAATATTTAATAGCAACTCTTGAGTGATCATTGTAGGGGAAGACAGAGATAATAGCACAAATGGAACTAAACAAGATTTCAAAGTTTGTGGTCCATTTAAAATCTGAAATGGTAGCCTCAAATGATTGATCTTTGTAAGTTATTACAGGTTTCCTTTTAAGATTAAGCATTTCATGGTTTAGGGAAAATATAGTTATTTTAAGTGACATAATTTGTGGAGTGGATTGTTGAAATTAATAGTATTCGCTCCAACATAAAATAACTATTAAAATAAATGCAGAGCTGTTCCACAGATTGCAATACAGAATAAATGCAATATTTCTTATGTTTTCAGCATCATTATTACTTATCTCATATATGCAGTATGTGATTACAGGATAGCCATGTCAAACAAAATTTTAGTGCGGTGCAAGGAAATCTGTTTTGATTTATATGATGAGGAGCAGTTGAGGACTTTGAACTTGCCAAGATAGCAGGCTGAAATGGTGCTCACCTCAGGGCTCTCTGCAACTTCCTAAGGAGCAGGAGTGAAGAGGGAGGTGCTGAGCTCTTCTCCCTGGCAGAAGAACACCTGGGAATGACTCAAAGCTGCACCAGGGGAGGTTTAGCCTGAATGTTAGGAAGCATTTCTTTACAGAGAGGGTGGCCATGCCCTGAAACAGGCTTCCTAAAGAGCTGGTCATGTCCCAAGCCCATCTAAGAGATATTTGGACAACATGCTTCATTTTTTGGTCAGCCCTGAACTGGTAAGGCAGCTAGACTAGATAATCAATCTACTCTGTTCTATTTTCTGTGTCCAAAGGCAGAATATATTTTATCCATATTAATATTTTTTTTCATTCCTTCCATGTATTTGTGTTTCATTTCCCAAATGGATTTTTTTTAAAATTTGCAAGATATTCTTAATATTGATTATTTCTCTGACATTGAATTAATGTTACAAATGCCTGAATAAAAAAGTAGCATTTTCAAAATTGAGAGAAATTGATATTCACTGTTCAGTCAAAGTCCTTGACATACTTCAGTGTCTATATTCCACTTCATCTGAATGGAGAATTCTATAAATAAATTATTACCAGGCTATTTCTAGCATTTATTTATTCAATTTTTTAAAATCTTAATCTGAAAGAACAGTTCCATCTTGTGAGAGCATTATCATTTAAACATTCCTACCCTTCACTTTCTAATAGACCCAAATCTTGCATAGAATTTGCCCAGATAAATATTTTCCAGGAAAAAGGAAACATTAAGCATGTTTCTTCCTTAATATTTTCTTGCTCTCATTGGTTTCTTCACTTTTATTCTGGTGCATTTTTTCTCTCTTAGCAAAAATATCTGGTAAGAACAAAAGTAGTGTCATGATTCTGGCATACTTGAAGAAATGTGTCTGTTTAACCAAATAAAATTGCTTTAGTAATAAATCTTCCAGGGATAATGATACTCTCACTCTAAGGGCTTCAGAAGACAATCCTCTAGAAACACAGAGAGATTCAACTGCAGCTAAGACTAACAAACAGAAAACAAGCAGTTTTTATGCTCATCTTTTGAAAATACCACCTTAAA
The DNA here is from genome assembly GCA_013397245.1 of Thryothorus ludovicianus. NCBI lineage: Eukaryota > Metazoa > Chordata > Aves > Passeriformes > Certhiidae > Thryothorus > Thryothorus ludovicianus. The sequence goes on along the minus strand of VZTB01017550.1, from coordinate 149,963 downwards.
ATACTCTAATATTTAATAACACAATTCATTTTGGTCCACTCAAAAATATTGCTTAATTCATTACTTGACCACCTTTGGTTAATTTTCTTCGAGTAAAGGGCATTTTACAGAAGATTTTATTTCCCTCTGTAAAGCAACAGTCTCATCAGTTTTTATAGTCCTATTTTTTAGGTAAAATCTGTGTAAATATTAATTCCTTTAATTGCATTGTGTTAGCACCAGTTAGTCTCAGAAAAGATGTATTTATATGTATTTAGTAGGACGGCCTGCAATACATCAGTGACAGACACACACTGCAGAGAATGTGAGTTCTGCAAATACAGCATTGGCAGTGCAAGTGACAGAGCTGCACACAGCACGAAAGCCCCTGTGGTTTGCAGTGCCACAGCAAATTTCCTTTCCCATTTTAATTCACTTTCCACAGCACCTTCCCTTTCTATCTTTTTTACTGCTTTCACTAATTTGTCCCAAAAGTTAATTTACATGCTAGTTTTAGACATTGTGCTAATAAAATACTGCTTCTCTAATGAAGATACAGAATTTTAAATATTTATTTAAATGTAATTCTATCAGGTGACTCATATAATTGTTTTTTTTTTTTAAATTCCTGACAATTTTGCGAATGAAAATTTTTACAGTTATAAAAAAAAAACTTGAATATGTTTTGCCAAAACTATATAAACATATGATATATTTACTTTTGTAATATGTAATTGACAGCTTCAGTGGTAAATGCTGAATTTTGAAAATGTTGGCAAATTTCTTGTCTTACATATTTTTTTTTTTAATTTGCTTCCTTTAGAGGAATAGTGAAATAAATTCAGCTGGACTGACATTTGATTATTTTTATTAAACCACACTTTGGCTTTTAACTCTGCTTAGTTTTTTCCCTTGTAGACACAACTGTGAAGTCTACCTATGCCCATTCTAGAGTCAGAGTCTTTATGCAAATTCTATATTGTTCTTGGTCAATATAATCAGCTATTTATCATTACTCTTTATTCATTAAAAAGGTTAAGATAGATCAAGCAGTCAGAACTGAGTTTAACAGAAAAGCAAAACTGAAACCTCCATTTGCTACCCCATTCTGCAGAAACAAAAGGAAACTGGCCCACCCTGACTCCAGTGGTAAGGCCAAAGAAAGCCAAAAGAGAATAAATTGCCAAAACCTACTCTTCTAGCATTTCATTCACCCACAGTAAAAGTCTGAGGAAGGTTTGAATTTATAATATTGCAAAATTATACAAATACCTCATGTACAACAATTACATATTGTTTAGATATTGAGGTAAAATTATTAAATTAGTACCTATAATTTAGGACATATCATATTTATTTTTTTCTCTGGCTCTGAGAAAGAATTGTATTATCTTACTGTAACCCATTTAAAACTTGCCATCTTAAGGCAGCCTAGTTATTCATTTGTCTTCTCTTTTCACATAATAGATGTAAGCTCATCGAAAAAGCAATTTATCTTATCTTAAAAACTGTTTCTGCTCAGTGAGATGAGAATCCTCTTTAGTGTCTGTACAGTCAATGTAGCTGAGGTGAGATCTTTAATTTTTATATATCAGATATTAAGTGAAAGAATCTCAGCTTCAAATACCACATTCATACTTTCAATGTTTTTTTCAGTGTTTCTAATATAATATAACTAGCTCAAACCAAATACATATTGAAACCCACAAGAATCTATTCCACCTTCTGAAACAATATGAGTGAGTTCATGTAATATCCAGTGTGACTTTGAAATTGAAAAAAAAATATTCTGAGAATTATATACATTTTTTTCATTTATAAGTAATTTTAAAGATTATGTGATATTTGTTTTCCTGGCTATGTTTATGACCAGCAACTTCACCCATTAACAATAACCTGTTCTTTTCTCCTAACATATCAGAAACCAATAAAGAAAGTGTTATGATGTACCATATATAAAAATTTCAAATTTATTTGCTATGAAATTTTGTCACATTATTTATTTGCCCATATACCTGAACAGATGTACTTTCTATATGTTATTGATGATGATTACAGTTAAATATTGATTTTTACCATGTTTCATATTTTAAATATTGTTTTTCTCAGAACTGAAAATAGGTATCCAAAAATGCTGTCAGATTTAAAGACATAATCAATTGCACTTTGCTGTATGTTTCTTAATTCAATTTTTCTTTTTTTGCACCAAAAACAGCAGCAAATCTTTATACGGATGTAAACAAAAAATGAGCTGCAGATAATTTGTGAAACCGAAGAATTTGACATATCATACTAAGTACTGATCAGAAACTTAAAAAAATTCTTTAGAATCTGTGGATCATGCAGACAGACATTAGTTATGAAGTATAGTAATAGAAAAGGTTTTGGAAAAAGTTTTGGAATAGCATCAGCTCTACAGAATCAGAGATGACTGGATATAAGATGATAAGTAACCACTAGAAAAGCTTGTCTTGAAAAATCTGTCTTTCAATCCTAAAGAAGGGGTACTAGAAAAAAGGCCTGCTTCTATCATGGATTATCATGAAAATGGTAGATTTATTCAAAAACCAATTGGAGACAGAGAAATTGTTCTAAAGGCTTTTAAGGCATATAACCTTTAGTTATATTTAACTATATATTATTAAAAAAAATCCACTCTTAGAGTGGTCAGACTTCAGAATAGGTTACCCAGGGAGATGGTGGAGTCACCACTCCTGGAGGTGTTCAGGAGGTGTCTGGATCTGGTGCTGGGTTCTGTGCTTTGCTGGTTTAGGAGTCACAGTTGTAGTTCTTGGGTTGATAGTTGGACTTGTTCCTAAAGGTTTGTTCCAACCTTGATGATTCTATGATTCTAACCCCAAATTGCTACAAAATTATTAGAAGATATTGTGTGCATTGGCCTAGACTCCAGAGTTATATCAAGTTATGAAGCCAACTGTGTTAGCTGCCAACAAATTGACAAGTAATAAAATTACAGTCAGGGAAAAGAGGAAAAATGCCTTTCATCAGATACCAGCTATTAGAACACAATGCTGTTACCTTCTCTGTAGAAAACTTTCAGGTCCAAATAATTACTGGGGAAAATACAATAAATAAAATCCATGTTTCTTATCTTCTGTGAAACCTAGGCATTTACAAATAGAAAGAGACAACCTAATATGTCTTTTATTTGAACAAAACTGTAATCAGTGAGGGAAAAGGATTCCTAGATGGGTCTAGAAGATGTCTGAGTGATCAGTTAGGACATTAAACCCTTCAGTGGGTTTTTACTTGTGAAACCATACAGTAATGATGAAAGAAAACAGACCAAAAACATTTCCTAGATATAATTTCCATTTGTTGTTGGCCTGACTGAAGGTGAAAATGAAGCACTATACCTCCCAGGACTGATAGCAAAATTTTAATATTACTTGAGTGCACTGAGAATTATCTATCACAGAAAGAGGAGACCTAGAGTCACCAATGACATCTACAGTTACAAAGACAGATAGCAAGCACACACAGCAGATTATAATTTCACAGGGGGAACCTGAATTCAAATCTAGTATTTTTTTAAATCTATTTTTGTATTCAAACTGTGAAAATATAATACTTATCCTAAAACCTAGGAAAAATAGAAGTAGATTGTCATGAAAGTGACCCGATATGAATTCCAAATCTTGATATTATGTAGAAGTCAGATATGTCAGCTAGAATTATAGAAGAAGTAACAGATATATGGAAACTAAAACTTGTGCTTTGTATTTACAGATATGTTCCAGAACTCTTTAATTTCTCCTCTCTAAAACCTCTATTTAGTTTTAAAGTGGCTTGATATCTAATACCTTTATATCTAGCTAATACTTATAATTTATTTATTCTTCAGTACCCTACTGGCCTATTTGAACTTTAATTAAAAGAACTGAAAATATTTGTGAGACTTTCCATCAAAACTTAGATATTAAATAAATTAAGGAAAGTCTGTTATGCATAAAAACAGAGCAGAAAACCAATCAGAAATATAACTTATTATATGCATACTATAATTTTGTTTATATAAAAAGGCAAGATTGGAAATAATAAGACAGGGAAAAGTAAAAGCAGATGGTAACAAAAAAGTTATTGTATTGTATATGCTTTTTCCACTATTGTTAGAAAACATCATCGGTGGTTTGGAAACCACTACTGATAAATCCGCAATTGCATAAAGTAGAAAAGTGGAAACCTGAGAACCCCACTGAATTATTTCCTTGGCAAATAGCACTATTATTTCTCAAAAATCACATATATCAAAATTCTTAAGTATTGCAAAATAATTGTAGAACTACTGAACAACACAGGTTGCAATGGGCCTTTGGATGTCATCTAGCCTATCTACCAGCTCAAAGGTGGACTGGTATAAATCAGACTGCTCACAGCTCTGATCAGCTGAGTTGTGAACATGTTCAAGGGTGGAGGTTCCATGTCTACAAGAGCCTCTCATGTAGATGACCCTCACAGTAAAACGTATCCAGATCTAACTGGAATTTTCCATATGGCAACTTGTGTGTCCATTTCCTCATGTCCTATTGCTGTGAACCTTCAGGAGGACTCCACATCTAAAAAAAGGATTATTGTCCCAAACTTTACCATTAGTGTTCAACTAATCTTTATGAAATATAATTCTTGCTGCTAGGTTGTATGCTTTTTTAATATAGCCAGTATCCCTTATTAGCAGCACTCCAGCCATTTGTACTCTCTCACAAAATCTCTCTAACTCCACTGATATCCTAACTTTGCACAATTAATGCATTTTTAATTCCTTTTCTGTTTTTCATACTGTGCTGCAATAAATGCAATGGACCCCTGGTCTTTCTTTTTTCACCTAAGGAGTGTGAGGGTCACTTATTTACTTCGTTTTTTATACCTTCTTTTCTCTTTATCCCCTTTTCTTTATCTAGTATCATTAAAAGCTCTGCTATTTGCTCTTTCAGAGATGATATCTCCTCACTTTGTCAACTGAACTACTGTCCAGCCATCCCCTTTTCTTAGGGAGGGTTCCCGGCATGTAAAAGAGAAAGACCTGGGAGCAACACAACATTTATAACCTCGAGAGAAATGCCTTCTCTTTCATCAGCAATCTAGGAAAATGTCACCTAGGTTCCTATTTCTTTCATCATTACTTCACCCCTACAGTCCTGTTCATTTGCTGCTGTGGCAAAGAGGACACTCTTACACCTTTCAGACTGTGGTGTGATTGTATTTCTCCACTGCTTTCTTGGTGTGGAGTTCTTTAATCATCTTCCAAGTATTATGTCTCCAGTAGACACAATTTGAATTTCAAATTCTAATAGAATTTTGAGTTATGTAAGTCTTGATTTCAAGCAGGGCTATTTCTATTTTGTTGATTGAAAAAGAAAAAATAATGGAAAGGACATTTACAAAGATGTTCAATAAGAAGTAGGTAATAAGCAATCTAATCATAAATAATCAGACCAAATCATTAAGCAATGCTACAGCTACAATTGAAAGGAGTTATATTTTTCTAATCATTTTACTCATCATTTAAAAATTAATCTCTTGTCTTTTGTTTGTTTGCCTTTGGTTTTTTTTAATGTTTATTTTTCAACAAGGTTCCTCTCAGGAGGTTCTTCACTCATAGCGCATGTGTGCTTTTTGATTAATTGGTGTTGGAAATCTCATTATGACCATGAGTGCATAAATATTATTATTAAGAAAAATGTCATCTGGAAGTCCCTTTTGAGACAGTCTTAAAGTCAAATTATTAATTGTTTTATAAAGGTACGATACCTTAAAAAGAAAAAAAAATGTCCCTGCAGTCACTGCCTAGTGAGGCTGTGACCCATCCATTTTGTCTTCACTGAGAGTCATAGCACCCCCTCAGATCTCTGATCACCAGAACGCTCCTCCCTAGAGATAAATACACATACATGAATGGAAGCAGATGCAGCAGTAAAAGGAAAGGGCCCTAAGGAAATATGTCTATTGTATTCAACACTTCAAACGCCTGTTAGGTGCCTACGTTTTCCATGGTGAGCAATATGGGCATTATTAATATTTCAATGTTCTTTCTTGATTTAGAGTTGAGAGCAAACAAATTAGTATTATGTAAAGAAGATAAAGAGAATTTGAATGTTTGGTTTATACACTCCGAGCTACAGTATGTTCTAGGATTTAAGCAATCTGTGACCTGAACGACTGTGGGCAAACTGAAATGAACAAATAAAACAAATCTACTGAGACTTAACACTCAGAGTATATTTGATTTGTTAGATACAACGTGATACTTCAATATTCAAAATTGTTTTATTTAAAGAGAGACAATGTGTCACAGGTCAAGATGTTTCATTCACTGATTTTTAAAATGTTGTAAAAAAAAATAAATCCTCATATTTTATAGGAATGATGCATTTCTGATCTATAAATGAAATAATTATATAAGACTGTACATAATGTGACAGACAAATTTTCAACATATTTCAATTTTCTGCAGGACTTTTTCAGTGGATTGGGTGATTTCTCAGAGTCCCCTATGTCCTTTATTTTCTTAATTGCATTTTTTTTCTGTGTCCTACAAACTGGAAAATCTATATGAATTTACACCCTGAATCAAAGAATTAGAAATATTTTCAACTTAAAATATTCATAAATATATTTATGTGCTGGTTTACAAGAACTACTCTTTTCAAAAAAGGAAGTACAGGCTCTTGTTCTGTTCATAAAAGGCCTGATTTTATAAGAAAGACTTCACTCTTTTCTGAAAAGTGGAAACTTTCAAAATTATTTAACCTTGAGTATCCAATACTTAAGTTACTTAATTTCACATGTTATCTTCACTTGAAAAATACTGAGTAATATTTTCCCTCTATCAATTTTAGAAGGATTTTAGCAAAAAAGAAACACAAACCCCAAGAAATTTAAATTCAAGTGACAGCCATGATTTAATGAGTAGCCCAGAACAAGATGTTTCACTGTGGTCTAATCACAACAAAATGCTCACACAGTAATACTAGACAAATATATATTCTTGAGTTTTATTCATCACTATAAAGGTCTCTATACATTTACTATCTCTTAAGAAGACTAATAGAGGGCAATAAACTCCCCAAATATAACTACAACCCCAGACACCTTGTCAGACACTACTTTGAGTTAGGGTTTCTCTTTGGATGACAGCTACTCTCTAAACTAGATTGTCCCAGCCTCACAGCAAAATGTTTCTGTGCTACTCTAAAATGTCTAATCTCTCTTGTTTACCTTTTACTTCAGTCCAGAACTTCAAGAAGGATCTGACACAACTGATCACAGCAACATGAAAATAACTTCTGTAACTGCCCGTTAATATTATACCTTTCAGTACTCAGAGGGGGCCTTCAAAAAGCTGGAGAGGCACAGTTTACAAGACTGGAAAGTGACAGGAAAGGGGTAAGGGTTTCAAACTGAAAGAGGGCAAGTGTAGAGTAGGTACTGGGCAGAAATCCTTTTCTGTGAGAGTCATGAGGTAGGGGAAAAAGTTTACCTGAGAAGCTATAGACTCCCCAGACCTAGAAATCTTCAAGGCCAGGTTGGATAGTTCTTTGACCAAGCTGGTCTACTGCCCATGGCAAGGGGATTTGAACTAGATGACCCTTAAAGTCTGGGATTCTATGATTCTATGAGGTATTTCAGAGCTTGTTGGCTACATTTGGGCAGAATTTATTATATTGAATTCTCATCCCATTCCTATTTGAAAGACATTGTTAATAATTGATACAAAGGAGCAACAATCAAATCACAAAGGTGCTCTAGATTGACACCGAAGTTGGAAAGAACTCACTGAGAAGGTGAAAGAACATATAATGTCATGAAATGATGAAGTTCATAAATCAAGGGAAGGGTAAGGAATGGAAAGAAAAGCATAATAAAACCTAGATATTTTTAAGAATGTTGTGTAATCTTTGGTTTTGAGAATGTTAGAAAAATGTAGGAAAAACTCATCAATGCTCTTTCAGAACATACCTTTGAGACAGAGCAGATGATCCTTAGAGTTTCCTTCTAGTCTTATTTGTATATTCATAGAATTTATAACTTGTGCAAAGAAATAGTATTGTCTCAATAAGTAGTCATAGGGATGAGGTTACTTTCAGACAATGAGGTTTTACGAATTAAGATCAGTCTGACTCCAGTCGCTGGAAGTGGTCACATACTTCTGTGAGAGTAGAACATATACTTGATCATCCCAAACAAGCAGGCAGATTTAATTTTTTTATTTTATTTTAATGGTTTTACATAAAGATTTTTAAGCTTAAAGTTCCCTGGATTTTCTGCACTTCTGCATAACTCTATTAGCTAGAGGTAGGACTGTTTAAAAGATACACATAATTTGATCACATTTCAGCCAGGAATACTATATCTGAATGATGATTTTTCAGTTACAGTAAGGAAAAGGTTATAATCTTCAAATCTCTTGTCTTATGTGGAGACTTTCCACAACAAGGTAGAGCTGTTAACATTATTGCTTGCTGTTTGACAAATATATGTTTTTACACTTCTATATGGCTGGCTCTACAAAACAAATTTCAAAAGAGAACAATGAGGCTGATAGACTTTTAATCCTGTTTGTAGCATACAGTTTGCAAATCTTCCCCAAGAGATTCCAAACTTTACTGGTTAATAGTGCAGAGTGTACTTACTCTGAGCTGATTACATTCTGGTTTATAGTTACCAATTAGAGAAACCAATTATAGCTTCAAACTGTGTCAACAGTGTTTGACCTAATTTGATGCCAGTTAATCACTTACATAAACAAATTCTGTTTATAAAACAAATTGAATTTGAGTTAAAGAATATACCATACAAACTCTATACAATCTTTTTGGTATAAAAAATGTAATCAACTGTTTTATTTAGAATGAGTTTCTTGAAATGTAAAGGAGACCCTTAGAAAGAAAGCATTCTTGGAGAAGCAGACATCTTAGCTATTTTCTTATAATCTGCTGAGAATCTTTAGCATTGAGCTGTTTTGCAAGAAACAGCTTCCCTTCAAGAAGAAGAAGAAACTGTCCCCTTCAGTTCTTTAGTTTCGAATCTGAAAGGATTTATTCTTATAGATTTAATATTAGTGCTTCAAAAGCTGATTGTAGCCTTAGACTAGGAGGTGTATGGGTAATCAACTGTCAGATATGTGAGGTATTGGACAAATTCTTATTTTTTTTATTTTAGGACCATGATGTTGTAATTACATTTTAAAAATCATGGTAGCTGAATACTTTTACAAATACCTTAAGTTCTGAGAGGCACAGAAAAGATTAAAAGTCTACATACATTTGTTTCTGTTGAATATCAAATATTAGATATCAGTTCACAGAAACCTAAAATCAGAAAAGAGAAAGGTACATGGCATAGGTTTTATACAGTGGCTTATAGTGCAATTGCCACATATATTACCTGGATTCTAGATCTTCAGTCTTAGCTAATGAATATATTTTATATTTCTATGTTCTCTTTTTATCCCTTCCCCAGTGCTCTTTTATTTTTCATGTTAAGACTTTCTAATAGAATGAAGAATATTGTTGTGAGATATATGCATCCACATCCACACACACACATAGAAATTAAAAAAAAACCACAAAAACAAACAAAAAAACTCAAAAAAAAAAAAAACCCTCCAAAACCTCAATCTCTTTTCTAAAGTCTGACATAAAATCCATTACAATTGATGGATAAATCTCATGAGACTTAAAGGCTTTAATTCCAGTGTCAAGTGAAATCTTAGTTGCATGACTAAAACAAGTACTTTTGAACTGCTTAATAATGTTTCATCATCCTGCTCACTTACTCATCATAAAGAGTTATTAATCATATTCTTTGTGTAGTGGCCAAACTATATTTGTGACTGATTCTAGAGGATGGGAAGCCATGATATTTAGACAAGGAACTTCCTGTATTATAGTAGCAGAGCCATTTCCTTCTGTGGATAACATAAGTATTTCCACTTGTTTCAAGGACTTTGCAATGAACTCTACCCTTCTTTATTCTTTTCAAGTTCCACTGACTAAAATATAACTTTTTATTGCCATCAGTGAGAAAAGTATCGTGAGCTTATATGTCACAACCATAAAGCCAGTAGATAAAGGCAAGTTAGTAAAAGATGGCTCTTATTTGGTTTCCTTTCAGCCCACTCAAGAGAAAATAGTGATATATATTTTCATGAAAATATAAGGTTTACCTGTGTACTGGCATTTCAATTTATAGCTTGTTTGAATGCAACAAAATACGGCATGCAGAGCACCTTCTTACTCATCTAGAATTTTATGCTGGTTTTGACTATGACAGAGTTAAATTTCTTCATGGTAGCTTTTATGGAGCTGTGTTTTGGACCAGTGCTGGAAATAGTGCTGATAACACAGGGATGCTTTCATTATTGCTGAGCAGTATTCACACAAATCCAAGGTCTTTTCAGCCTCCCACCCCACCTCTGCAGGGAGTGAGGCTGCATGAGTTCAGAGGAGACCCATCCAGGACAGCTGATCCAACTGACCAAAGGACCAGCCCAGACTCTTTCACGTTATGCTCAGATATAGTGCTGGAGGACGCAGGAGTGATGGTGTTCATCTTCGTAAGCACCACCAGCTTGATGGAGCCTGGCTTTTTGGAAATGGCAAAATACCTGTTTGCCCACAGGAAATGGTGAATGAACTCTTTGCTTTGCTTGGCTTTCATGTGTGGATTTTGCTTTGCCTATTAAGCTGTCTTTGTCTCAGCCCACTAGTCTTCTCACTTTTAACCTTACAATTCTCTCCTCCATCCCACTGAGGGGGAATGATTGAGCAATTGGGTGGGGCTTAGTTGCTGGCTGGGGTTAAATTATGATAAATTAGAAAGGATGCTGTAAGGAAAACCAGTGCAACAAGGCGATCTCTGCTACAGAATTAGGCTAATCTCTGAGTGAAAACAAGTTGATTAGACAAATAACATTAGATCAAAGTCAAAATAAAGTGAATAAGCCAAAAATCCATACAAATGGAAAATGGAATTAGATAGATAGAACTTCAGGTGAGAGATCTTAATAGTTGTTGCCAATGCTACCCTTTACTTTCATAGTAAGTTTCTTGGACAATGGAGGTATTTCTTCCTACTCTTTCCCAGCTGTCCTGCTTTTGTCTTCTCTCTGACCACCACAACTGGACAGTTCACAAAAACCTTTGAGAGACTGAGTCATTGCATGATTAAGCTAGGCTTCAGGGATTTCAAATGTGTACAAAATACATAAATACCTTCTGCTGTGCATGTATTTATACCTTATTTGTATAGAATTTATTTAATGTAAATGCGTCTTATGACGAAGCTACCCATATGGTATGTAGATACTGTCCTGAAACAATAGGAAATGCTAAAGGACTGTGACACAATCATAGATTTTTACCCTAAGACTATAGGTACCTCTGAAGGTAAGAGAAAATTCTGCTTCCTGTGTTGCCTCATGGATCAAGAAAGATGTGTGGACTCCAACATTCTAATCATTCAAAACTTTACTACATGTTTTGTTTCAGCATAGATAGAGTGTTTCATCTGATTAAACGTTTGCTATCATTTTGAGAATCACTGTTGTGGCTTGAGGCAAACTTTGTACTTCTTAAAATAATAAGGTATATAAACTATCTGTTACAGTCCAAAAATACCAACACGAGAAAAACAAAATCTTCTAGAGAATATAACAAATGTTCATAGCATTCTCTCATGATAATGTTTATTTAATTATAATATCTTATTCAGCACTTTAAATATTACATAAGGTGAAAAAAAAGACTCATCTTCAGCCGTTTTCCTGGACATATCACAATTGAGTTTTCCCAAGATACAATTATTTCTTCTTAGCTTCCTTCTACTTTATAGAAAAAGTATAAAATATTTTTTATTTTTCTGGGTGATTAATAAGTCAATGAATTGCGTTATATATAATATGACTTTTGTTAATAAAATCAGTGAAAGAGCAAAGATTTTGTGTGGATACCATTTAATCCCTTGGTGGACAGAACCTTGAATTAGGTACTGCATGATATCTCAAACATTGAACCAACTCGAGCCATCAAGGCTATGTCCATCAAAGGATGAAAATATGGAGACAACTGGAAAAAAACAGATTAAATAGTTTCTTTTTTTCTTTTCCATTTCAGATGCTTGAAGCCTTTAAAATAAGTAAACAAATTGTTCTCCTAAATATGTTCACAGAAACACAAATAATCATTTTCTACTTAAAAATAACATAATTTTCCTTAAAAAGATTATTTTTATTTGAATGGAAAGCCAGTACTATTTAGTGTGTTACTGTTATATACCCATGTCTCAATATAATAACATTTCCTATCACAAAGTTTCTTCTGTCCAGTTTCAGTGCTTTCATACCAAAGCACAGAGATGCACAAGGTTAAGAATATTTTCATATTCAAACAGAAATTAAGCTTCTACCATTTATCACTCTCCATCTCTTTCTTTTCCTAATATGCCCTCTGATCACTATTAACTCCTCTTTTAAACATAGAAAAATATTTATATATATCCATGTAAGTAATATAGAAAATATATATTCATCTATATAAAGAAATGTATACTAATATACTTTCGTTTCAAGAAAATAATATTATTATAAACCTAAAAATCACCATTATTCTAATATGTAATTAACAATTGAGGTAAGAAATTGTAAAATTACTAAAACCTAAAAATCACCATTATTCTAATATGTAATTAACAATTGAGGTAAGAAATTGTAAAATTACTAACACCAAATATTGGTGATTTTTGAAATTATTAAAAGTAATCTATTCTATTTGACTTTCATTTTTAAAAGAGCTTTTACATACGTATAAAAAAGCTTGGTCCCTGAAGCTGTAATATTCACTCTGGACATAATCAAAATATATATTTAAAGATAATACTTATAAAAAAATAGTACCTTAAATTTTCCTTAAATATTATCTACCATTGTACTTTTTTATTCTTCTATAATTATCATTACTGATAGTGGGAAAAATTTTGTTACAAATTGAAGATCTAATTTATTTAACTTGATTTATTTATCTATCTTGTGCTGACTACAGGATTGTAATAAATGTGGAATTTGGTCTCTAAACACCACCTCCAATGGTGATATTTACATATATGATGTTATCTCCCCTAATGAGACAGCACAACAATTCTTTTATGTTCAGTGCATCTGTACTACAGGGGTTGGATCATATTGTCACATTTAAGTTAATGAAACTTGATAAAAGCAGGGTGAGTGAAGCCACTGCAAAAAATCACATAACATATAAAGAATGGGAAGTTTTGCTGTAGTCCCCTAAATATTATTATCCTGAGCAACAGCAACATTCACTTTACCAATATTGATCAAATTAGCTCAACTCTGAAGGATCTTTAGGCTAAACACAGGATTTTGGTATGTGGATTGATGTAATAATGAAGACACAGTATACAGTAAAGCCAAACCCTCAATTGCAACATTTTATAGTTATTTTGGAAAGAGGACAGTAAGAATTCATGGAAAGAATTACAGTCATCTTAATTTATTTGTCTTGGTTTCCAAAAGTGTCTCTAGACAGTAACCCTCAGTTTACAGAGTGTAAGGCGGTTCAGAGTAACAGCTTGCAAATGTTAAATATTTTATTCTGCTTTCTCACTATTAAGGAGAGTGCTGAAACTAGTTTCTACGCCATTTTATGATTGAATTACTTATTGTATACTAGATGATTTATTAACAGATATGTTTTTTTAGGGTTGTGTCAAGTAAATTTGTGCCTCAATATAATGTAGGATAAGAATTTATCTAGTACATCTGCAACCTTAAATTTTGGAATTAAATGATAAAATTTTCAATTGTTTTATATTTCAAAGGAGTTTAACCAAATACAAATTTGCATACATAGCAAATGTATGTAATTAATTTATATATTCATTTAACTTACTTAGGAATATAACTAATACATGTAACATTTCATGAAGTCATTTCCAGACATATGAATACAAGAAAATCATCAAGGATAGTCAGCATGAATTCACCAAGGGGGAGACATGCTTGACGAATTTGATAAAATTCTGTAAGGAAATGACTGATTTGATAGATGACACATCACAGAAACAGCACTAGATAACTTTCCAAACCTGGAAGTTTTCATATAATCTTATAATCATATAATTTTTGAATATATTAGATTGAAGTGGTCATGCAGAGAGCATCTGGTCCATCCACCTGCTCAGAGAAAGGCCAGCACAGATCAGGCTGCTCACATCTCTGATCTGCTGAGTTAAGAGCATCTTCAAGGATGGAGGTTCCACAATTTCTTCAACAGCCTGTCATGGTGCTAGACCACACTCATGGAAAAAACATCTCCAGATCTAATTGAAATTCCCTATATGGCATCTTGTGTCTCCATTGCCCCTTGTCCTATCACTGTGCATCTCCAGGAGGACTCTGCACCTGCAAGCTTTTCCCGTCAATGCTTTACCACTGAGTAGTTGAAACACAACTATATCCCTTCTTACCTTAGACCCAGCTCTCAGCTTCTCCTCACACATCATGTACTCCAGCCTCTGAGCATCCAGATGATCCTTGGTTGCATTTACTCCAGTACATCAAAATCCTTCTTGTACTGGGGAGACCAAAACCACTCTCTCAAGTGCTAAATGGAAAGGAGAAATCAACACCCTAAATCTGATTATTATAACTGGCATTATTCTAGCTGGTTCACCTTGAGATGCCCAGGCAGAGTTTCTCCCCTAAAAAGCTGCACTGCAGATTCATATTTAACTTGCTCACTGGGATTCCAGGTCCTTTTCTGCAAAGAACAAAGCAGATAATGAAGAATCATCTTGGCTGCATAGAACTAAATACAACCATTTGAGTTCTGCAACCTGTCCAATTTTTCCCCTCACTAAATTTCTTTTAAAATCATAGATTTTTATTTGGATTTTAGGGATAGTATGGAGTAAAATCTCATTGTGATTTTGAATCATTAACAAAAATACTATTAATTTCACTAGGATGAACTGCATTATTAAGTACTGTTTATTATGAGTAAAAAAGAGAAACTGGGATCTTACAGTAGCATTGGAGCTATCCAGAATTATGAAGATATTCACAAAGATGTGTGAGTAAGACTCAGAGGAAGAGGGCAATAGTTGCATGCGTATCTTGGTGATTGTCTACCACAGTGCCCTTCATATCAATTTAGATCTAAGAATTTTCTCAGGCTCATCTTTCTTCAGCCTGAAGTTGCTGAGAATCATAACAACATAAGCATTTTTCCAACAGTGAAGAGTTGAGCCATGTATATTAAGCTTATACACTTCATCTGTGCTAAGGCTATAGCAAGAAGTGAAAATATTCCCTGCTATCTTTACACATTTGTAAGGTCTGGATAATGCTATCATCTGAATAACTCTGCCCTACTTGAGTAATATAAACCATTGTACCAGCCATTAGAAGAAGCCCTCAATGACACCGTATTATGTTTTTTCTTTGGCTGGATCTTTCTTGTCATTATTCCAGAGAAAGAGAAGGAAATGGATCCCCTGTCACCTGAATAGTGTCAGATGGCAAAACATAGAACACCAGTCTCTATATATGCTGTGGATAAGCCCATTACTCAAGCAATCTCAGGATTACAATCTGTTTTTTTTATCCACATCCCTCCACTGAGTGCTCTTAAGCTGGGGCAAAGGATGTAGAAATGTGCCATGTACAAAAAGAATAAATGTGCCCTAAATGCAGCCTTTACTCCCTTTGATGACTGTGTAGCTCTCTTTGATCCCAATAACAATCACTTGTACACATTAAAACTATCTCCACAGCAAGGAAGGTTTTAGCTATGTTTTGTGAATAAACATTGTGAATGCAAAAGAGAACTAGAAAACTGAACCTAAGAGCACACTGACAAATGAAATTGATAACAGCTTTATTTGTAAAATGGATTTATGATTCCCTTCCCTTCCCTTCCCTTCCNAATGTGGATATAGGTTGAAAATTACAATGGAAATATTTCTTTTTACTTCACACAAGGTAAAAGAAGTCAGCTATCACAGTTCATTAAATATTGATGTAGATGTTATTTTCAGACCTTGTATGTCACTTTGTGGCTACTGTCAGAGTGAAAAAATGTTACTGTAGAAAGAAGTCTCCATTATCATAAGTTTTCACCTAAAGGTTTGTTTTTTTGATAATGAAGATGATTTACAGAAAAGCTAGGAGGACTGTAGGTTAGATATACCGCTTTAATTCTGTTACTATATTGACATATGCAGATTTTTTACAGGGAATTTATATATGAAAGCAGGCAACTGTTCATGCATTTTTAAAATGTGTTCCTTATTTATTTGGCAACTTACTGAATGTACTTTATGAAAGTTTCACATTTAAAAGCCTATAAAATATGGATCATTTTTTTTTCTACTAAAGAAACAGAAACTAATATTATGGCACAAGGAAAATTTAGTGTGCTTTGCACACATCTGGAATTTTATAAGCAGTAATATTTTGCAACCTCAGAATAGATTTTCCTTTTATTATCACTATTAAATGACTTCAAGTTATTAAATTACACAAGACATCAGTCACCTGCCTGCAGGACACAGTTCAATCTGATTTCCAAAATATTGACAAGAAAAGGAGAGGTAAAAGAAGTGATAATGTATGAGAATCAGTGTTTGAATTGCTGTAAAACTGTTCTGCTCAGACTCAGGAATTTAGTATGGAGCTTGAAACCCTTAGATACATAGACTGGTCTTGACAATATAGAAAGTGATTGTCTTTTCCACTTCATAATCTTCAAATAACAGCATTCTTGACAAAAGTGGAAACTCCACCCAAAGAGTTGTTGTGAATGGAGTTAAATCCAGTCAGTGGCTGACCACAAATGCGTTCCCCAGGACCCACTAAATATCTTTATCAACTTACTGAGTGAGAGAATAGAAGGCATCCACAGTCATTTTGACACAATATCAAGCTGGGTGGGAGTGTCAACCTGGGGAGGGCAGGAAGGTCCTGCAGAGGTTTCTGGACAGGCTGGATCAATGGTCCAAGACCAGTGGCATGAGGTTCCACAAGGCCAAGTGCCAGGTCCTGCACTTGGGTCCTAACAACCCCGTCTACAGGCTGGGGGCAGAGTGGCTGGAAAATTGCCCAGCAGAAAAGCACCTGGGAGTGCTGGTCCACAGCCAGCTGAACATGAGCAGCTGGACATGAGCCAGAGTGTGCCCAGGTGGCCAAGAAGGCCAGTGACAGCCTGGCTTGCATCAGCAACTGTGTAACCAGCAGACAAGGGCAGTGATCATCCCCTTGTATGTGGTGAGATCATATTTCAAATACTTTGTACCATTTTTGGGCTTCTCACTGCAAGAAAGACATTGAAGCTCTGGATTGTGCTGAAAGAAGAGCAACAAAGTAAGAAGTCTCCAGAGAGTGTTATGAAGAGGAGCTGAGGTCTCTGGAGTTAGCCTGGAGAAAGGCAGGCTGAGGGGAGACTGTATCATTGTCTGCACCTTCAAAGATAAAGCAGTGAGCTGGATGCCAGTCTCTTCTCCCGGGTAACAAGTGACAGCATGAGAGGAAATATCGTCAAGCTATACTGAAGTAGGTTTTGATTAGATATTAGGAAAAATTTTTTCCACTAAAAGGATGGCTAAGCTTTGTAATGGGTCACCAAGGAAGGTGGTCACTTTTTCTAGAAGTATTTAAGATACAACTGTGACACCTAGAGCTCTGCAAGGTGATGCTCAGTGAAAGGTTGAATTCTATGATCTTATTTTTCTAACCTTTTCAAAGATTTTATGATATATACAGGAAATATAACTACTTGTTTTTGAAAATTGTGTCATATTAAAGTCCTGAAATCAAAGAGATTTTATGACAACACCAGAAGACAGTTTATTGAAAGCAAACTGAAATCACATTATTACAAGAAACACTAAAATGTGAAGAAACAATGATTGGATTATTCCAAAATTCACTTCCACATAGGAGATCTCTTAACTTATTTTAATAAGAACATCCATATAATTCCACCTGAAAAAGAAAGAACCAACCCAAATCTATTGTGCTACAATAAAACAAATCCTGGAAAAAGTCCACTTCGATAATGTAAAGACTGTGTTGCAGAATACAATATTTTGATAGAGATATTCATTCTCATTGGCTCAAACAATCATTTCTCCATGGTACAGCATAAAACCCAGCATGTTTTTATCATTCAGTCCCAGTAACACTATATCCTGTTGGCAAGATTAATCAGCCCAAGCAGAATACAGCTTGGGTTTAACTCTCCTGCTGCTTGCTGCAGAGCTGAATCAGTCAGGGCCAGTTAAAGAAGTCTGCACTTCCCTCTGTTGCACAGTATGGGCATGACCTGTGACTCTCTGCTATGATGATATAATATTATTTCCAAGCCACTATCTAATTAACTTTCACACATACCATTTATTTATTCACAGTGGAGGGCATTGTGGTGTAAGGATTGATCAGGAATTTTGCTGCACTGTAGTTTTTCAGTAACAAATGCCTTTTGGTTAAGGAATAAAAAAACTCATATATTATCTCATGGATTTATCTATTAATATCTTGTCTTCAATTAAACCAGGGAAAAAGAAAGTACAAAATTCTTAACATATAATTTTGGAAACTATTGAATGAACAGTTGCTGTTTCCTGAGTAAGTATAACGTGTTTGTTATTGCTCCAGGTCACCAGTTGAGATCTTGATGTTTTGATGATAATTGATCTCTTTTTTTTTCCCTTTTCAAACAATTAACAGAAGCAGATAAGCAGAGTTTCTACCTCTTTTGGCACTGCAGAACTTCTGAGAGCAATTGTTTTTAAATGCAATATTTAAATATATTACTCTAGGCCTGACTCAATAAAGGTCTTTGTCTTGTTGGTTTTTGTCTTGGTTTTGATATGTTTTTAATAGGGTAAATCAAAAAGGAATAATGATGGGATCAGTCCAGGAAAATTGAACTTATGATTTGCACTCTATTGAGTGATTAAGACTGATGTCCTCATTTTAATCAATAGAAACAATTAAATACCTATGGATGATTACCCATTTCATTCTAAAATGGGCTCACAAGGCAAAGCATATATATCAGCCACTGCTACTGGAACTGTTTATGACAGACTTATGCATCACCTGACTAAACACAAGAGCTTTGTTCTACTGAGATGTCTGGGAGCTCCATATGAGATGCTCCATACGTAGACTCTTAGTGTCACAGAATGATTTGAGTTAGAAGGGATTCGGAATGATCCTGAAGATCATTTCATTCTAACCCCCCTGCCACAGCAGGGATACCTTCTAATACATCCATACAACCTGGACTGGAGCACTTCCGGGGATGGGACATCCATAACTACTCTTGGTGACCTGTTCTCGTGCCTCATGGCCCTCACAGTTAAGACTTTCTTCTGAATAACTGACTTAAACCTGCCCTCTGTCAGTTTAAAGCCATTAATTATCCTTGTAAAAATCCCTCTCGAGCTCTTGTAGCCCACTTTAGTTACTGGAAGGTGGTATAAAGTCTCCCCAGAGCCTCCTCTTTTCCAGGATGAACAACCCAGCTCTCTCAACCTATCTTCATAGAAAAGGCCATCCAGACCTCTGATCATCTTTGTGGCCCTCCTCTGAATTTGCTCCAACTGGTTCACATCTTTCTTGTGTTGACAATCCCAAAGCTGAAGCAGAGGGACAGCATCACTGCCTTTGACCTCCTGACATGCTATTTTTGAAGCAGCTATGAATACAGCTGGCATTCTGCTGCAACTGCACACTGCCAGGTCATGTTGACTTTCTTGTTAACCAAACCCCCAAGATTTTCTCTTCAGAGCTGCTTTCAATTCACTCTCTTCCCAGCCTGTGTTTGTGCTTGAATTGCACAAACCCATGTGCAGGGTCTTGCACTCGGCCTTTTTTAACTTTGCAAGGTCTGTGCAGGCTCACCTCTCAAGCCTGTCCAGGTCCCTCTGGATACCAACCCTTCCCTCCAGGGTGTCAACCTCACCACACAGCTGTCAATAAATCATTGAAGTTTGAAAATAAACCAGTGCTGAAGGTGCACTCAGTCCCACTGTCCATATTGCTGACAAAGATGTCAAACAATGTTGATTCCAATGCCCAGCCCTGAGGAGCACCACTCCTGCACAACAATTCCACTCAGCTTTTTCCCAATATGAGTCTGTTTTACCCATGACCATATCTCATGACTGATCTCTCCATTTTTATCTTGACCCATGAGCTTTTTCTTCTTATTTTCTCCCTCTGCCTTTTTGGGGAGTGGGAGTGATAGAGCAGCTGTGTGGAGTACATCACTTAGGCAAGGTACCCATCACATTTGTACATAATGACAAATATTACCATTATTAACTATGTGGATTTCAGCAGGTCTTATTGGACACAGATGGCTTCATATGCATTTTAAGCTATTAATAATTTACAGACGGAATACAGTACCAGTGTAAGAATTATGATATCTGGTGTATTATGAGAATTATTGTTGTCAAAGGATGACACAGAATAATGTCAAAAGTATTATGTATTTAATTATTTGGAAGTTTCATCTTCATTTGTATCCTGAACTGAATTTGTGCAACCTCACATGGATTAAAAGCAAATTGTAAAATGATAAAAAAAGTAAAAAAATAATGCAAATAACATGCTTACAATTACTAAGCTTCAGGCAGATTGTTTAGTACAGTTTTTCAGAAGAGAGCTCTGAGAAGTAAAGACTCAGGAAACCCTGCTCTGACTGACAGAGCAAGTCAGTCATGAAGGCCCCAGAGATAAGAAATAGTGTCTGAGGTTTTAGCAGTACAACACTCATAAAATTCTAATCATAGTCTGGAGACAAAGAACAAAAGCTGACTCTGTTTCTCTTACTAAAGAATACCGTGGATGTTTTGTTAAGACCTAGAGGTAGCAGAAAGAACAGGAAACCTATCACCAAATACATAAGGGGCTATTGAGACAACCCCAGACAACCCCCTGATCCTGAAAAATATAAGAGTGTAAGAAAAAAAAAGAAACTTACGGATTCTCTTTTTTTGGATTAGATTTTAAACATTGAAAAAATATACTTTTATACCAAATATTTGGAATGAATCTGCTAAGGAATTTTTTACTTTGATCACAAAAATTCAAGCAAATGAAACTTACTCGTGAGCTGAAAGCATTATTTTCTATGCCAAAAATCTATTTCCTTCATCACAAAAGCATGTTAAAAACTGGAGTCACGCTATGTGGCTGTGCTTAGTGTGATACATTGTGAAACATATCCATGTCGAGCACAGTATGCTGAAAATGTGATTTCTTTTTAACTACAGATCACCATGGAATTCCCTTAAATATTAGTCCTCTGCTGCTGCACAAAATTCATTATCAGCTCAGCTGTAGGTTGGTTCTGATTAGCCAGCACCAAGCAGTTATCACCTATCTTTTCTCAGTTATCATCCTGTGAAAAAGAAAGAAGTGGGACATAATTTTGTGATGAGTTGGGAAACTGCTGAAATTTAGGAAATTAAATTCTCATTTTAAAAGGTGCAGAAAAGCAGAAAAAATACTGATGGAGTAACTTTTAATCTGTTCCTGGTTGGAACTGTGTTATGAACTAAAACAAAGTAAATACTAAAAAGGATGAAAGCCCTTTAAAATTTAGAGCTGACATTTTCAACTTTATTGGAAGAAAAATAGGAGTACTGCATCATCCTTTTATCAGGCCTCATGTTATAACAGCTACACACAGGGGTAGACAGACTCACATAAAAAACCTTGAAGTTTTTGTCAAATTTATTAATTTTTCTTTCCATAACCCACATCCTTTTATTTGACTTAAGGAGACTAACCTCTAGGCCATTACATAATGATGTGTTTACTCTCCAGCTAGGAGATGGCTCTACCTGACCATATCAAAAGACATTCTGTGTTGTAAAAGCCAACAATTATGAGAAATGTCAAAAATTGATAGCTTGATTAAGCATCAAATATATGAATAACTATATGAATAGAGCATTTGGGGAGAAGTTTCAGTCTGGGTGGTGAACTCACAAACCTTAAGAAAAATCTCATCTCTTGTGCAGAAGCCTATTTAAAGAAAGAATATTTAGCATCAACTTCAACTGTACAAGAAGCCAAACAACTTCTTAGCTTGTTGAACCAGGTAGGTGGATCAGAACCGAATTATGTGTACTTTTAGGAGTTGTCTTTTTTGTTTCAGGACAACTATATCAGCTGGGTCCTCTGTATGTGATCTGCAATATATTATAATTTTGAAATTAATTTTTATTCAACTTGTGATCTCAGGCTATCTGGGTTTATATCCCATAGGAACTAGGAGAAATGGTACCTTCTCAAAGGGGCTAGAGCCACAACAAAAAATTGCAGAGGCAGTGGGATGTTCCCAGCTGTACTGCATAGGTTAATCTTAGGAGGAAATATGGGATTCTGTTTAGACAGTTGTTTTGTTACAATAAATATTATCAGGATATTTTTGATATGAGAACAAAGGGAAAAGGTATGCCTGAAATAAATTTCTTCTTAACTTTATAACTATATGGTTTTCTAATTAAGTTGCTTAAACAACACATATTTATTTTGTGTATTTATGTGTTGTTCAGTGTCTCATAATTGTTTAACTTTGCTCCAAATGATACAATAGCGCTTCTTTGTAAAATAAGAATTCCCTGGGTGCTGCTTCAGTGGAGATGTATTCTTCTTTCTACAGGAAAGACTTTCTGATGGTCAATCCTAAAACTTACGCTGTTGGAACAGTGGACTGGTCTAGTCGTTTCCTATTAGGACTTTTTTTATTGAGTATCAGAGCTTGTTCAGGAAGATAAAGAAAAGTTTTAATATAATTTAATGTTGTTTATAGTCTGTAGTCTGTAGTCTATAGTACCATTCTACTTCACAGTCTATCTCTGAACCCTCTCCAAACATAAAGTGGCTGTGAAATGGGGAAACAGATTGTCTCATTTACATTAGGCATAGTCTTCTGGTGATTTTATATAAATTCTTTGTCGTGGTTTAAAGGAGTGACAGCAGTATGTGATGTACAATATGTGATTTTTTGATATTTCTTACAGAAAGCATCTTCAAGTATTCTGTAAATCACCTTGCTTTAGAATTTCCCAGATATCACAGAAGCAAAAATACTTTGATTAGAATATATAAGGAAATGTGATCTCACAAACGTTTTACAAGCTGAGTACAAGTTGTAAGGCTACTCTTACACAGTAAGGACATCACAAGTCCTGACATAATGTAATTTAAAATGTCTGCCAGATGTCTGTTGCTGATAACAATTTTATTTCAAATAAAAAAAGATTATATCTTCTGCCTCCATTTTAAACCCCTCTGTGGCACATCTCCATGTCTTCATCAAAGTGTAAATGACTTCCACTCCCAATATTGATTTGAAGATTTTTTAAAGCCTGTTGATCTTATTTTGCTCCTCTACTTCTAACTTTACAAAATCACTATTTTCTGCTTGTCATTTGTGCTGGTTTTGGTTGGGGTAGAGTTAATTTTCTTCACAGCAGCTGGTATAGGGCTGGGTTTGCTGAACAAATTATCAACATCAGGGTTAAAATATAGAGATGTTTTTGCTGAGCAGGACTTACACAGACACAAGGCCTTTTCTTTTCTTACAGCCACGCTTTCAAGGAGGTGGTTTGTGCATGGGAAGCTGGGAGGAGACTCGGCTAGGACAGGTGACCCAAGCAAACCAAAAAAGGAATTCCAGACTGTATGACATCATGCTCAGTATATAAAGTGGGGAGAAGAGGAAGAAGGGAGATGTTTGGAGTGGTGATATTTATCTTCCCAAGTCACTGTTACACACAATGGGCACTCCTGAGATGGTGGAACATCTGCCCAGTGGAAGCAGTGACTTAATTCTTTGTTTTTCTTTGCTTTTGTGCACAACTTTTGCTTTTCTTATTAAAATGTTATCTCGATGTACATATTCTTTTTTATCTTTCCAATTCTCTCTATGACCCTGCTGGTGGGGAAGTGGGTCAATGACTGTGTGGTGCTTGGTTGCTGGCTGGGATGAAACCATGATGTCAGCCTATTCATAGCAAGTCAGATTGACAAGGTTATTCACTTCAGGAACTTTCTGTTCACAATCAGGTCCATGAGGCCGCATAGCATGTAATTTACAAATTATACCATTGCACTGTTATTTATATTCACTGAGGATAATGCTTTCAAAAGCTTTATGGAGTGCCCATGGAAGGTGCAATGTACACCCAAACACTTATGTGACATTAGTATTCTCTAAAAATTAATCCCATTCATGCCAGAGGAAATAGGAGGGAAGGATTCACTTTAGCTGACAAATTCCCAGAACCAGTAGTCTAAAATATAAGGAAAACTGAAAGTTGGCTAAAACAGATGGTGATATTATCCTCTTGTTTCATGGCCAAAGCACTGCTGATTGTCTGCAGAACAGTATAGCCACTCCATGTACAGCACATTCTGGATGAATATTATTCATCCAAGGGTAAAAAACAAATTATCTGTTCTGTCATAAGAAATGGTCAGATATTAGGGAACTAAAAATCTGAGTCAACCACTCATGGGAATCCATGCCAGACTTCTTGGAAATACAAAACAACATTGTTGTAACAGGCAGAAGAAATTTAGCTCAACCCTCAAAAGGTTGGCAAGCAAAAGAGAAGGGAAGGGAAGATAGCTTTGATCTCATAATGATGAAACTGTGACATTGGAATCATGATTGCTTTTAAATATTGCCTTTCCAAAGAACAGGAAATATTAGGATAAGAATTACAGAAATTGGAAATTTAAACAAAAGATTGTAATCAATTTATATAAAATTTAAGACCATTTAATACAATTATTTATGTCCTAAGTAAATTTATAAAAGAGTAGACTTTGTACCAATTTAAAATAAGGATCCAAATAATCTGGTGGAAAATGCTATATCTAACGACATATGCAGTGATGAAGCAGAAAAGACTTTTAGTTAGTTAAATCCATGACACTAGAATAGATCCTTTTATACCAGGATGGATATTTTTGGGTGACCAATGTGATGCGATTTGCCTTTAAAAGAAAAAAATAAAAAATCTTTATATAATTCTAGAAATTAAGGAATTAAAATATTTATATATTTATCACCACTCTCCAGAGATAGTAAATTACTGAAATATAATGCAACTGAACCAAAGGACTTTACTCCATTTTGAATCAAGCCATTATAATTTAGAATGAAGGAATAAAGAAATGAGATATTTGCTTTCTGTATATCACCTATAGATCAAAATCTGAAAAAGAGTTTCTCTTACACAAGATTAAAACACCCCTGTTGGAAAAACTCCAAAACAAGCAAAATGGCTAAAAAAACCAAACCCAAATTCTTCCAAAATGTTAAAAAACACCAACTCAAAAATCACACTCCAGAAAAAGGCCCAGATCCTATACTGCTTTCATGCTGTTGATGTCTGACTGAAGTATGTCATGTATCTGTTGTCAGTCCTTTGACCATTTTCTCACAGTAGAAAATTTTGTTTCTCTTACATTTGTAAATTAAGGCCATGAAAATTTGCTTTTATGTGTACATATTCTAAAGGAAATTACACTTAATTCCAGATACACTGAGAAACATTTTTAAAGTATATCATGCTAAAGGTGGACTGAGTTATGACGGGAGAAAGAGAAAGAATGAAATGCATAAAAACACAAAACTGAGCACTTGATCTAAAATAAGAGAGAACAAATATTTGTAGATAAAAGAAAATTTAAATAAAATGTAATCTATCAAAAATAGATCACAACTGGGAAACTCATATAATGTTATTCGATCACTGATTTTGTAGGAAGAAGAATTATTAAAAGTTTTAGGACTTCTATGAATTGCTGCAGGTTGCCTCCATCCAGCAACTAAGCACCCACACAGAGTCACTCACTCAGTCACTCCCTCAGTCACTCACTTTACCTCTTCCCTCAGTGGGAAGGGGGAGAGACTAGAAAGCGTAAAAGTGAAGAAAAAGCACTCCTAACTTGATATAAGATAGTTTAATAAGTGAAGGAAATGAAAGGTGGGGGAGATGGTGGCACGGTACCACTCAACACCTCCTGCATGAAAATTGGTGCCCATCCAGGCTGACTTGGAGGAAAGCCCCAACTCTGTCTCAGTAGCTGCTGCTCAGTAATCTCTGGTCAGCTCTCTTGGGTCAGCTGCTGTCTGTGTGGCCTCTCAACTTCTCACCTGCTCACCCTGGGGGCAGGCAGAGAGAGCCACAGAAAGCCATGACCATGTGCTAGCACTGCACATCATTAGATGGAACGTGACCCACAGTCAGTCAAAAATCCAAACCACACCATCCTAAGGGCTCCTATGACAAATGGTTAACTTCATACCAGCCAAACCCCAGCCAGGCCCAGTACAGCTACAGTTCTTAGGAAAATATAATTTAAACCAGAAATGCATAGGAACTAAATCTGATGAAGTACTTTTCTCTGAGGGGAGGGAAATGAATTACACTGAAGGTCAGTGTCATCTTGAAAGGAATGAGTGATAGGCAGGCTTTCAGGTGTGAGTATGGTGCCTCATAGCTGAGTAAGCTAGTAATGATCTTGAAACACTAATGAAGATGTAAGAAACACCTTTAAACAGAGAATATTCCCTCAGAGAGGAGAAAGCAAAGCAAAGCAAGGCAAAGCAGAGCAAGGCTAAGGGATCCAAATTACATTGCTGATTCAGGGTAACAAAAATAGATGCAATGTGAACTATGTCGCATTAAGCAACTAAAATACCTCAGTCATTTAATCAAGCAAACTGGATTTCTGTCCGTAAATGTAACAGCAAGATAAACACAAGGGATGATAACATCCCTTTGTTTGATTTTCTGTCCCTAGGTTGTCTATGCTAAGAAGTTGTCACTGGAACATGTATAAAAACTAATAATAGTCACAACTGCCTATCCATAACATATATATATCTATTCTTTCAGGAGGATAGTTATGAAACACAAAGAAAAACAACTGCTTTCAAGATGAATTCTATGAATTGCAATGAAAACAAGCAATTAAAAACAATAATTTCAACAACTGGGGAATACAATTAGAATGTCTCTTTCAGAGCCTTATTCTCAGCTATTAAAAATAAATATATTTTTGATAATGTTAACTAATATGTTTAAACTTCTGTGTAAATCAAAAGAATTACTTAGAGTGCCTACTTCAATAATTTCCCCTTAAAATTAAGTTTTTAATGAAAAGAAGATTAAATAATTCTTTTCCTACACATCTGCACTACTTTTTGCTCATGCAAATTGAAAGTGATTATTCCTTCCTGTCTAGCCTCTCACTGTACTAACATCACTAAATCTTTCTCTTAATAATGCATTTTAATTATCTATTTTTTCTCTTAGAACAGCAACCATAGTGTTTGCATTCCGTAATATACCAAAAAAATTTTGGATTCTTTTGTTCTGACTGCAAGTACATTTTCTTTCAATGGCATATGCAATATTGTTGCCAAAGAGGAGGACCTTCATGTTGTAAACCCACAACTCATTTAAGTCAGTTTGTTTGCATAATTTTTACCAGTTTGTGTTCCTTAGCTCAGAGAGATCACTTTGGTTTTTTGCTTATGTGATATCATCACTGTTAGATGTGATGAAATAGACATGCTACATTTTATGCAATTTGCAATCAAAAAGTAATTAAGGTGTATTTTTGTTAAAAAAACCAAAACAGTGAGTATTAACATAGAAGAAAAAAGGATCTTCTTTGATTAAATCTCCTCATTTCCATACAAAATATCACAATTTATTTAAATTAGTTCTGTCAGAATTGTTACTATTTGTGACTCATAAAAGTTCATCTGTTGAGATTAAGCAACTGTTTAAAGGTAGAATTTTTTCTTAACGTCATTCAGTACATTATATGGTTCTTTAATGTCTATCAAAGCTGCAGAGGTATTAAGACTGAGATAAACCCTCTGTTTTGCTACAGAGCACCATAACAGCATCATAGAAATTTTGTTTGATAAATTATGAGGCATTTTCTCTGAATTAAATATATTCCAATATATTTGTTTATTATGCTATGAGATGCAACTTGCAATCACTCATACATTACGAAATTTTTCAATTTTTCTGTTAAAAAAAAGTTTATGGTTCAATGCCTGAATATATTTTGTACAATATGGTGCAAAATATAAAGAGAAATATTCTATCACTGATGCTAGGTCAAGTTTTCTTTCTAGACAAATGACTTGAAGCTTTAATGAAAATGAGATGAACAATACCAGCAACCTTTCAGTCTTGGTCCCTTCATTTCTGGAGGGTTTTTGTAATGTTAAAGAATATCCCCAAGAGAAAAAACTATTTTCAGTTGCTCAAGATGAAATTTTATGTGCAGCCATTGCGAACGACCAGGCAACCTCCAGGGAGAAATGCAATTCTCAAATTCTTAGTAATATATAAAATTAATCTTCTGCATAGATCTCCATAGATGTCTTCATTATTTACTCTAGAATTACTTTTGCTATAAATCTGTACAATTGACCTGCATGTGCTCCTGAGAGACATGAAAATAAATATACATTTTAGGAAACCAGTGATCAGTGTGGGACTAGCAATAAGAAATGTAATGGATATTTTATTTGAATTTTTTAATTTAGTACTTATAGTACGCTTTGCTTATTATAAATAAAATATACAAATGTTAGACATAACTGAAAAGGACAATGTGCAATTCAGGATAAGTGACTGAGTGGTTACTGTGAATTAACTCAGCAGTTTGAATGTAGTCAGATTATGATTTTCTTGAATAGGGAATCTGGAAGCTAAGAGGATTTTATTTTATTGTCTTCTTAAGAAAAATGACAAAAAAACTCGTTTTCACAAGAAAAAAAATCAGATAAACAGGATAATGTTACAGTAACAAGACTTCTTATTACATTGATGTGTTCACAAAACTGATATAAATAATAGATTGACCAGTAATTTTTTTTAATGAATTGGTGAAAAATATTTTGATACAGACAAGAGAGAGAAACAGGCTCTTCCTTTGATTCTGACAAGAGAGAAGATTTCCACTGTGTCAAAGGCAAGGTATGTGACTATAAATGTAGAATAAAAGAGTTCTTCATTCTCAGGAAAGGAAAGAAGACCTATGGTATCTGTAGATTTTGACAGAATATTTATCTGTAGACTAAAAATAACAAAGAAACTATATGAAATCTTTTGGGAATAAAAAATATAAAAACCAGTGTTTTTAAATGGCATCTTTTAAGGTAATATTATTAAATGTGAAAGTGTTGATTTGAGAAGCTGAAGAGAATGCAGAGAAGTGAAGGAAAAGGACAATAACTAATTTATGCGCTTTCAATTGACCTGAAACTTGACACATAGAAATATAAAATGTGAAAATGATTTCACATTATTGGAGTTTACTACATAAGAATTTCTATAACATGTAAAAGTTGAAAGGACAAGACTCAAAGAGTTACAATGAATAAAATGCAAGGCAGTAAAAGGAATATATTCTCAAAGTACAGTTTTATGAGTGGAAGGCATAACATGCTTAACAGGTCCTAAAAGCTAAAAATGGTCCATGGGAAGTTTACAATGTTATTTAGCATCAGTATTCACTGTAAAATAAATGCTCACATTACAGCAGAAGCTTGTGATTATCCAAGTAGAAAAATTAATGTTGTTGAAATGTCTACATGTGGTTAACCTAGAATGAGAAAAAGAATCAATTTTTAAAAATTGTTAGGTACATTTCTTGCGTTTAGTAAGCCTAATAAAGATCATTCTTGTGTAGTGAAAGGTCTGTCTAAAGAAAATTAGAGCCACTTGACTTTTAAGTTTAAGGATCCATAGAAACCAGGTGGGATTCTTGTAGATAAGTAAAGCACGAAAATAGCATCCAACCTTAAATGAAGGTGAAACAGGACCAAAGGAAACGCAGAGTAGACATTTGAATTTCCTGTACATGGCAAATTAATAAGCATACATTCCTCAATTTTTTAAATCCAAGTTAAATAATTATAGAATTTAGAAATTTCAAGGAAAAAGGGTATTCAAATAGCTTATTTACTTACCTTATCTGCTAAGATAATTTACTCATTTACAACATAGCCAAGTGAATATAATATTCTTGTAGGCATTAAAGGGAATCTCAGACTATACAAAATTACAGAAGGGATAATGAAGACCTCATTAAAATATTCCCAAAAAGGAGAATTTTACAAAAGGTCCATATTCTCTATTCTATATTCTATAAATATTCCATATTTAGTGGGCACCTTTGGGAGCTCTTTTGGATCTGTCTCACTGTTTAATGTTTTCATTAATAGCTTTATGTAATACAGAGTATCCATATTCAAAGTTGGGATGATCCTCTGGAAAATGAATAGGGAAAGAGGAAGGGAGAATGTGAAGGTTGCAAGTACTCTTATTACTAAAATAATTTGGTCCAGTAAGTAAAATTTCCAAATATCAAAAATCCTGCTAAGGATTCATGCAGAGTCTGAAGTTGCAGTTGATAACAAAAACGCCTCATAGGGAAAAGATTGGATAAGCATCAGCATTACATAAGGCCTTGTGCCTATACAGAAATGTAGACTAAATATCAATTACCAATTAAAAATATACTTAAGAAAAAAAGATCAAGAAAAAAAAAAGAAAAAAACGGCCAGAGAATAGTTCTTTCAGCCTTTCAAAATAATGTTTTATTCTGCCCCAAAAAGATCTTTAGTGGGATACTTACTTATTCAGAACAACGTCTTAACAAAGATACAGATCAACTAAAAAAAATATGTAGTTCAGCAAATGTGATTAGAAATAGAGAAGAAAGGTCTACTAAACACAGAAACTTGTCACTTAGCTTTGAAACCAGAAGGCTGAAGATAGAAAATAATGTAGTCTTTAAATATGGTGACATCTGCCAGAAAAGAAGGAAACAATTTTTTGGCTGTGCTTTTTTAAACCAGGATAAGAAGCAATGACTTCAGGAAAGGAGATTTTGGACAGAATTGTGTAGTACACTATTTAAAAAAGCTTTAGTACCTATATTTTAGGTGTTTAAAAAAGTTGCATACATATTGTTCTGGTTGAAGAACATGGAACTGAGTGAGTTTCTGCTGTCTTTCCTCTCCAGTCTCCTATGACATGATAAGGGTATTCAATCACAAACATAGAAGCAGAGGGGAAAAAATGCCAATTTAAAAACCTGTAAGTACTTTGTCCCTGTAAAAGAATTTATCAAATCACATTCAGAAATCATAGAGCCCTGAGTAAGGCTGGCTGGGCTGGAGTCTAGGGACAGCATGAACTAACCTTCCTGTTAACTTGGATTAAGCATTAATGCACAAGTTAATAAAGATGTTACTCTTTAGTCACTTTTAGACTGCTAATCCATGCACCTTTATCCTTTGCCATATAGTATTTACCATCAAATGGTCTTCTGTAAGGAAAAGTTTCCTTTGTTTTCAATTCTAAATAAGATTCTTTTAAATAATATTCTATTATAAAAAAAATATTAACATTTACAGTAAAATTCCTTTGAAATAAAATTTCAGTGAATTCACTTTATAGCATTCAATCAGAGTAGGACCTCTACCTTGAATTAAATTCCAACTTTATAATCATGAAACCTTACCTTTGGATAAATATTGCGTTTTTTTCTTATTTTTTAATTTTTTTTCTGTACAGAATTGAATGTTAAGTGATAATAATTATCTAAAGCTAGAAAACTATGAAAAGACATTTGTTTTTCAAGAAAAAAAGAAAACTATCCTCATGATAAATTCAAAAATTGAATACATTTAAATGAAGTGTCCTTTTTCTGTGTTATAAAGCAGCAGTACACAATTAGGTATTCATAATTCACTTTTCTTCTAAATGCACGTGCCATTCACTTTGTTCTACTAATTAAATAAATTGCTTTAAACCTGAAAAGTATGGGACAAGACATACATTAACTTCATCATTCAAATATAATTCAAGATAACCCTTTTCTGATGAAATTTAGTTATTTTTTTCAATAGTAAGTACAGAATCCTTCTCACTAGTAGGAAATTTTTGCACAAACTATTTTATTCTTTTTTCAAATTTACACCGTAACATCTGAGGCCCTTCCAGACCATCCTCCATTTCTAACTCCCTTTAAATTTCTTGGAAAAGCAAGATAAAACAAAGCAAAAGGAATGAAGGTATTCCAAGAGGCAGAACAAGAATGTGGTGTGGTTTTAGAATAACCTACCTGGAATTAAACTCATTATTATTTCTCTATCTCTGAAATAGAATTTGAAGAAGAGATACTCATGAAAATAGCTAATCAAAAAGGTTGTGCACGAAAAACATACTTAAACCTAAAGAACTAATTGGCTTCAGCAATTACATTTTTCTTAATTGAATGATGCAGATCACTTTTCAAAATGATGTATTTTTTTCAAAAAATACATCACTTTTCAAAGTGATGTATTTTTAAATGATATTTCCAAATTTATGGAGATTTTGGTGTTGTTGTTTGTATTTTCTATCTCCCAAGTATTTCTTTAATTTTGCAAGCAAAATACTGTCCTCCTACACAGTATAGCTTCACATATTTACATCTTAAAAATGAAAAAAAACCCTGTGCTTCTTTGATAATCATTTAAATTTAGCCTTTCCTGAGACTCAGCTCTATTCAGCAACAGAACGCTAGAGGATAATTTCATCCTCTGCCAAAACTTCACAAATACACCAAAGAAGACACAAAATGATAATAGGCCTTTATTAATTGTTTTGAGTATTATGTTGCCACAATTTGAGTATTATGTTGTCAAATATTATTCAATATTATAAAAATAGGGGAATATGCATGTCTATGTATATGGACATACTTACATATATATGCCTACATATTCTTTATGTCTGTTTTGGTACTCTGATTGTCTTTTTTCATGAATACCTGATTTTTGTATCCCTCACTGTTTTGTTTTTTTTTAATGTTATTTTATGATTTGGTTTAGGGTTTTTTTATTCTGTCTTTTCTCCTTAAGTGGCTCACTAAACATCTACAACAGTTCCAGAATAATTGCATATCTTATAAGAAAAACTAATCCTTAATTTTTAAACAAAATTCTCATCAATACTATAATGTGGTTCTTTGTATGCATTGCTCCTTGAAATCATACCTTCTGTCATGATTTATTTTCTTAAGAAATTGCTTTTGTTTTATTTAGTGCTGTGTGTTTTATTATATGTCTTAGCATGAAAAACAAGACTTCTTTGCCAGTGGAAAATTTCATACACTGAGTATGGATTCTGAATTTTTTTTTCTCAGTTTTCAGCAATTCATCTCATATTTTCTATTTTCTCAGGAGATGTGGCATGTTTCAGTGTGTTCCTGACCCACATGAGAATGTCAGTGGCAACAACATTTTGTAGATGTTAAATCTAGATGGAAGGAGAATGTCTCTTTTTACCTGCCATTGCAGTAATCCAGAATAATGTTATTAACAATAATAAATAATAATAAATTAATAATAAACAGCTCCTCCTTTGAGTATGTCATGTATTTTTATGCAAGAACATAAGCAAAATTCATTTTACATCTGCTTTTTTTTTTTCAGGGAATATCAGCACAGGGATAAGAATTAAGATAACTATTGATCAAGATACATATAATCTCTGTTGTTCTGATCTGAAAAAATTTATATATATATGGTGATGGTAAATGTGCTCAGAGAGCAGAACTGAGGCAATCAAAACTCAGGTAAATTTTCTTTAGCATGCAGAACCTCAGTTAAGGTAAGTGTGGCATGCTTAGTTTTAACTTTGAATTTAAAAGGTTTCAGAGCTTTATAAATTTCAAATTTTATCTTTCTCATGGCTGGATGTTCTCTATCAAAATCTGAAGAAAATGAGATTTCAGTGATGTCCTATACAAGCATTTTTATCTGTTTTACAGATAAGTAGTGTTTCATCATCCAAAAGGAGATGGATTCCTTTTGTGAGGGAGTAAAAGATGTTTTATTTTTCATCAAAATCTCTTTATTTCCTATAAAAAAGCTAAATCCTGGGAAAAGTTTGTTTAATTTCATACCACTTGGCAAAATCTGTTTTTACTTCCACCATATGTTCCAGAAAAGGAAAATTTTATATAATTTTATATTTATATTTGATTAAACATAAAACAAATCTCAATAAAATTTTTGCTCAAGTAGCCAGTATGCCTAGGAGGATTTGTGAGTCACTGGACTATGTGGTTTTATTCATCAGATAACTGATGAAGGGTTTAAGTTAAGAAGAATTCGATAGGAGTTGTATGAAAGAATGTGACTCCCACACAGGTGAAGAAGCAGCTGGGAGTCACTTTAAATGCATCAATTTCCCCATTGCTGTCTCTCAAGAGAAAACTGTAGAGATGCTGAAGACCCCTGCATGAAAGCCAGCATGAGGCAGTAGGGGTCAATTTCATATTCCCATTCTCAGTGACTCTGGTCCGAAGAATTCATAACATGCAATTTCTTTTCCCAATGCTACAAACAAAAAAAAAAAAAGGTAAAATAAAATCCTTTATAAAAATGCTATTTTACATTTTTGTCTCTAAAATATCATTCTTTTAACTATGAGTCACAAGATGCTATGAGTCAGTAATAAATATATAAACTGCTTTTATTTTAAAATGTCACCTGCTGTTTTTAAGTTACAGTTGCACAATTGAACTACATTGTAGGCTCCCTGGTCAAACAAATTGAAAGGAGGACAGGTTACCATAGAAACAGCATCAGAACAAGCCTGTGATATTGTTAAAAGAAAGCAAGGGTGGCAAAATGAGCAGTGCTTGAATCACAAAACCAGATGAAATGCTGAAGAATCCCCTCGCTTGAGAGAGGGTAAGTGTTTAAGGATCAGTCAGTGAACCGCTCATCAGAGATTCACAGTGTGGCAAATAAGTCCCTTCAGACACAAAGCTTCCAAGCACAGGCCAAAATTTATTTGTAAAGTACAAAGAAGTCAAGACTGAAACAAAAAAAAAAAAATATTTTTCAAGGTATTGTGTCTGAATGGTAGAGCCAGTTAACCAACGAGAAAAAGAAAACTTACACAATCCCCTGAGTTGTGACTGAAAAATATTTAAAAATGGGGCATTAAAAAGAGAAAAGGAACAGCGAGACTGATGAAATGTAACAGGAGAATAAAGCTGAATATATTTATAGAAAATGCTCAGAGAAGAAAATAAAGACTACTGGCCAAATATTTAATAGCATTCCTGCTTCAGAAGATTTTGGGTAGAGATGATGGAGTCATCTTCTCCATATGACTATGTCCTAAGAATAGCAAATGAGTAGTTAGGTAAAATGAAGTCTAGCATAGGTTAGTTCTGACATACTACCCTGAGGCTATCCTCCAATAAAAATCTATTCTATGATGTCATAACTTTACAGATAACAAGGCTCTGTTTGTGCCAAGTGCAGTCATGGTCGTAGTTTTGTCACTCTTTTTGATATCTCTGGAGTCCACAGAGGTTACAGATATTCCTTGGGACGTTGTAATCACTCTTGACATGAAGAATTTTTGTATGTGTTATTTTTGGAAGGGGTTACTATTACTTACAAAGGAAATAACAAACTGAGGTAGGGAGGATAAAGATTTGCATCGACTATAAGACTCCACTGTTGACATCTCTTCGCATTTTCACTAATTTTTGCTTTAAAATACATAGCTAAATTACTAACATCTTGTTTTAGTGTCATCATAATGGACATCATCAGGGGTGTGTTATTCTATTACCATCCTTAGAACTGGGATGGGGATAGTGATGTTATCTTCTGTTGATAAACCAGCTGATAAGAAACCATCAAGAGCAGTTTCCTTATCTCCTCCATGGCCCATCCTCCCTCCAGGGACAAATCTTCTGTTAACGGGCCATTGTGTCCACTGATAAACTTCCATCATCCCATTGGGAAATGTTCCAGTCACGGAGGGGAACCAAGCCCTTCTACCTGGATAAAAACCCGAGACTTGGAACACCGAGTCAGCCTTTTCCACTGGACTCCCAGAGGAAGAACAGGCCCATCCATCACCACTGGACTTTCAGTGGAGGACTGCACCTTTTCTCCAGGATCACTGCTTCAACAGAGCCATAACTGCTACTCCAGGAGGACTGCAGCCACTGTTGCAAGTAGACTGCAGCCAACACTCTGACCAAGTGTGTCAGGTTGTATTCTGACTCTGTCAGTGATTTTCTTTTTTCCTTATTGCATGTATTTTTTTCCTTTTTGTTTTATTTTTCCTTTTCCTAATAAATTGTGTTTCTGACTTGGAGTGTCTCACTGGTTTTCCTCTTCAAAACCAAAGTATTAATTATTTTAAAATATTTTCTATG
This sequence comes from Thryothorus ludovicianus, assembly GCA_013397245.1. Classification (NCBI taxonomy): domain Eukaryota; kingdom Metazoa; phylum Chordata; class Aves; order Passeriformes; family Certhiidae; genus Thryothorus; species Thryothorus ludovicianus. Next base: position 113,629 of record VZTB01017550.1, on the reverse strand, counting down.
AGGTCTGTTCCAGAAATAGAAAGAAATATTTTCCCATTTCACCTGATAACCAATAAATGTGAAAAGTCTGGCACACCTTCCAAGACCAAAGGACACCAATGTCGTTTCATTGAACAGCATTCTTAAAATTATTCAAGCAGCTATCTTATTTAATTATTAAATCTGTATCATTATAGTTTTAAAAATTAAATTTTGTTTCCCAGTGATGGGGTTTCAAAAATCATTTGTGGTGTCCATTTAGTTTCTTGATTTATCATGGACAAAGCATCCATCATAAATTTGAGATGTGAGACAATATGTCTGATATTTTTTCTATTTTATATGGCAGTAACTTTTTCTTTTATAATAGATTATGAAGTATTTTTTTTTGTTTGTTTGCTTTCAGAAATGTCTAGCTTTACTGAGTCCTTTTCCCACATAAAATTTTAGGGAAAATAAGAATCATAAGGTACATGGCACATATTCTATAACCCTAGAGTAAGGCAATGTTCTGAATATTATTTGAGAAGAGAAAGAGACTGACCCTTTCTGTTACTGAGCTAGGTGATAGCTTCATTGGCTCTAAATCAGAGACAAATGAACTAAATGACTGAGAGAGCAAAGAAATCTTTCTGAAGGAAGCTGCTTCAGCCTCCACACCAGTTTTAAAAAGGAGGTTTTTGAGGAAACACAATTATTTTCTGACTAGTGAATATGATCAAACAAACCTTCCATTTTAAACCTCCCAATTTCAAATAGAAGATTCCATTCTTCTAGGACAGACAGAAAAAACAACTGTATGCAAGAATTCTGCATTGTTTAATTATGCTGCTAATTTTTACCTAGTTAATTATTTTTTCCCGTATGTTATTAACCATTGTCTGTCTACTAAATGCAAAAGGAAGGAGATTAGCTGAGTTGGTTAGATCATGGTGCTAATAACACCAAGGTTTTTGAGTTCAATCCCCTTACCTGCCATTCACATAAGAGTTGGACTTTCTGATCCTTGTGGGTCCCTTCCAACTCAGAAGACTCTGTAATGTCTGTATTGAAACAGGGGAAGAGAAGCAGAGAATGTGTATGGAGAAAGATTCATTGGGATGAATATGTTCTGTATTTCAGTGCACTGAAGTCATATGTAAGCCCTTTTAGAGTTATGTTTCATGTGGTAAAAGGGTAATCTTGTGCAGCATCCACCATAGACAGGTATGTGCATATTGAAGCCTTAACCTCTGGTGTTCCTTGAGGTATTTGAAGAGGTAGAAAACACTTGGATAACAAGTGACCTCATTTCTGGGCATGAATGTAGTGCAAAGGGACAATACTGAAAAAAAACCCTCAAAAACAAAACAAACCACAAACCAAAAAGCCCCCCAAATTAAAAAAAAAACCCAAAACCTCAAAAACCCTCTTGTATTGGGGTAGACAAAATTTTCAATGATTTTGCTTCTGTTTGATTTACTGATGTCAATAGATAGAAGTGCTGCCTAATTATCTATGACAAGGAGAGAAAAATATTAAAAACCATAATGAAAATGCTAGAAGTGGAGAACTGCAGCAAAAAACTCCAAAAAAATGAGCTGAATACTTTCAAATTATGTGAATGAAGAAACATCAGGGAAGAAAAACTTGAAATACAAATTTTACATTTTTCTAAGCATTTCTAAGTTTTTCAAAACAGAGATCACGTCTTTTT